>CM055754.1:6524453-6559453 GCA_029465975.1 Dallia pectoralis
TCTGCGCAAGACAAAAGGTATAATGCATAGAACGATCAAGGAATACCCTGGCCTTTATTCTCTGTGAAACAAATTAATTGCTTCCTGACGTTTCTATGGTACTCCTCCAACAGATTTTCTCAACAGTTGCTGCTTTTGATCAGCTGCAGACATTGCGTTACAGGTGATAAATAATGAAAACTTATGTTAACTAACTTAGCAATAGCTTTTTCATATACAAAAATATTTGATAGAATGTTGTGTCATTTTTTGTGGCATAGCTTTCATTAACTTTTGTTCAGATAACAATGAAACTATAGACATTTTCGTTTTAATTTGTATTAAATTTGAATCAGCGTGACCAGTACCGGTAATTTGATGTTCTATTAAGATCAAACTTCCGCTCGTGAAAATAATTAAATTCATAACTAACTAAACAAGCAATGTAGCTATCACTGTAAGAAACATGTGTATGTGAATGTAATTTCAATTAAACACTAAACTCTGCATAACCGGAACACATTTTTTGTATTGCTCTGTTCTCACCTCTTGTTGGAGGGTTTATGATGCTTAGGGGGCGGAAATTCTCCATTGGCAAGTTAACCCTGAAAAGTCCCGCCTTAGACTTTAGCTTCTGACCTGTCAGAGAGTTGCACACAAAAGTTATTAAAGCCAACCTCGGCCAGAGCAGGTCGAATATCACCTGAATGTGAGTGTATATGATATCACTCAACAGACTTATATCACCTGCAACTGACAAACTTGAGTTTAATTTTATACTTTTGCATGTTTTACTATATAAGTATGCATGTGTTTTGTGTGTACTCACACCGTGGCTCTCTTGGTCCATCTACTGTAACTTTGATGGCTCTGTGGTATGTAGCCACTTGGGGAGGACTAGTGAACACTGTAATCGTCAGAGTAAAGCTTTTACCTACAGAGGTTAGACAGGGAGAGAGAACAAGGCACAGGCACACTTTTAACGCAAACACACACAGAAACACAGATGAACACTGTTTTACACAAACAAAAACACACCTCTTCCACTTCGTCCTATAAATCGGAGGTCATTGAAGCGTGCTGTGCGTGAGGTCATCAAAGTGGTGGCATTCCGTAACTCGGCTGAACAGTTTTCATCATTTCCTGCCATCACTGTGACTAAAACCCCATCACTTACATCACCCAGGGCAACAACCTGGACAGGGAAGAGGTTAAGGGGTAGAGGATTCATTTAATTGAGAGTGGGGGAGCTAATTTGTATTTATTTTACATACAGCAAGTATGCTTACTTTATCTCTGGGCTTAGGGGTTGGAACTAGAAATTGGGTAACAGGTTAAGGTTTGCAGGATAGGGTTTGGGGTTAGGGTGAAAGTTAGGGTTTAAGGTTAGGGGATAAAGCTAATGTTGGATGCAGAGTTAAGTTAGTGTTTAAGAAAAGTTTAATTTGAATAATAAACCACAAAAGATAATAAACCACAAAAGTGTGTATACATTTTGGTCCCAAAAATGTATATCATAACAAGCGTATGTCTGAGTTACCGTAAAGGCTTGGGGCAATGTCTTATTGCAACGCCAGTGGGCCGGAAGACTTGACACAAGAAAGTTGGGGCTGTCTGTGTGAATAAAATCAGCAGGGATGTCCCCTGTGCTCGTACGGCTGTTGTCCTTGTGCTGAGCTGTCACAACCACCGCCCCATCTGAGGTCTTATTGGGTAGCTGGCTATTGAAATTATGGCTGGTGGCCGGGGCATCTGAGGGAATGAGCAAAATGATAAGAGGACATTTTTGTACTGTCACGTGAAAATTATTTTGTTTGTGTCAGAAAGACTACAATAAAAGGCAAGTGTTCTTGACTTTTATTGGCTAACCAGCACACTCAAAAACACATATTTCAACTATCCTTGGGGGGCCCTGGGGATTCTTGCCAAAAATTACATGTGGCCTAAAATTAAAAAAATACATCTGTATGTCACTGGGACCGAAAAAAGGGCACTTGTTTAGTCTCAGAGAAAAGGGTGAACAAAATTGAGAAAGCAAACATCCCCATTAGTGAAACATTCTCTGATCTAACCACTTAAAAAGTGGAGCCCACACAAAATAACATATTTTTAAGTGAATAACAAAATCTACTTTGGTAATAATGAATGATCCACATCAAATGACCGGAGAACAAAACTTAACATTTAAAATGGAGCTGAAATACTTTGAACTTGACAGAAATTGTAAGAACAATGAAAGCAGTACGCACTATCTCATCTCATCTTCAACCGCTTATCCGGGGTCGGGTACGCACTATACTTTTCCTAAAAAAAAAAATTCTTTGACACGTAATACCCCTTTAAATGTAATGTTGCCGTACAATTGTATGTGTATTGTATATAATGTTTTTGTAATTTAATGTGTTCTTTATTTTTATTTTTAAATGTCAGTCAATAGCACACAGAAACACTGTCCACAAGGGGGAGCCACGAGCCAGCGGAGGATCACCATTGCTGACGTCATTTACAATGCGACAGAACTACAAAGAATGTTTTTTTAAACACACCACTGGTTTGCAAAGAAAACCAGCTACGAGGGAGAAGTCATTGTTAAATAAATCGTTAAAACACGGTAGGTTTGCATGTTTTAACACCTTCAATGAAATGGCACTTGCATACTTTATTATTTTCTTTTTCACCTGAACCTGACTCGTTGTGTCTGGCTTCTGACAGACCTGAGTTACATTACAGTGTGTAGCCAGACAGCATGTTTTAATTGCGAGTGTGATAGGATCTCTAGTCTGATGCGTGAGTGTGGTCATTAACCAAACAACACGTTTTTGTTGCGACGCGTTTTTTCAACAGAAACAACCCTAACGATACACCACGGAGTTGTGTGTTTTCAGTCCACCTGGCAAATGGTCGGTTATCCTTCAAACTATGTTTGTTTATGTTTAAGTTCTGATTGCGAGACAAGAGTCAAGAGTCAATTCCAAACGCTCTCCATTGTGACGTAACAGTGGCTGAGAAGCGTTTCATTTGTTGTTCTCATTTAGTTCACTTATTGCGAAATGAAATGAGCTCTGGTCACATATGCTTATGGTGGAAAAATCGAATAAAGTCGTATAAGACTTCAACGGATATTTTACATTTCAAATACACCTTTGGAAAAAGTGTTTCTCTGTTTGAGAGAATGAATTTACATCCGAATCGGTAACAATTAATTACAGGATAAGTTTATAAAACGTAACATGACAGTATATTTGCGGTAATAGTGGAAGGGCAGTGGTTATAGCCTTTACTCAAAATAATACATGATCACCCTAAAATGCGAAATTTGTTTTGAAACAGAAAGCCCACCAGCTTATGGTCAATTGGACAAGTGGCTCGTTCCTCGTTTGCATCAGCGTCACTAAAACTTTGATCAAACCTACAGTGTCAATCCACAAACTTTAATACATGCATCATCTGAGTGCATCATCATGTGCAAGTGTATGGAAATTACAGAAGGACGTGTCGCTTCAAACAGTCCTACAGTGTCAACGTCATTTAGTATCTTCCATTTTTTTTAATTTTTACTCAAGAGTGAATATCTATACAAGCCAGAGAACAAGTAGTTAATAGAACAGACAGCCTGTAAATACTTTTCTTGCTCGTTTCTTCACCTTTTGTAAGCCGGTTGACCAAAAGTGACAATTAAAATGCTGTTTTCAACTAACTTTCACAGCAGGAACAAATTAAGTTATACCCTTTTACATGGTACATGGAAAATCCTTCAAGTGAGGAGCGTTGGTCCCATGATGACACTTTTGGCTCAATACACTGTTACCAATTGTATGTGTGTTCTTTAAAAAAAATCCATTGTTAAAAGAGGAATGGATTATGAAGTAATCCAATCGTGTGTTTGCCACCATCTTGCTTTGTTTAAACCATTCATTGATTGAGACACCATATCATGCTGCACTTGGGGTGGACGTCACAACCGTCTCCATCAATTACAGAACACATTGTACTTTTTTCACTGTCAAATTCTGACTTCGGGATTGTCTTCCCAGTTTGAAACTTTTGCTAGTGGGTTGGGTGTGCGTGAGTCTGTTTAAGCAAGTTTGGCCGTGGTGCGTTAATGCCAGACAGCCTCTCATTCTGGTTGTTTGCAGCCACAGGTTTGAATACAGGAACGACTGTTCCAATGGATTCACTCATGCAAACATCGAGTGAGGGATGGTAGGGAGGGAGAGGAAGGCAGTGGTTTAGACTTCAGTCAAGCAGTGAACAAAAACACTCAAATCCTTATTGTGTGACAAAAGCAGCACCTGATTTGCCTGAGCTCTATTCTGGCTGAGTGACTCCATCCTGTTCTTTTGTTTGTTGATTGATGGGCTTTTAAGTCACCGGGAACCGAAAACAAAATTGTGAGGTCTGTGATCTTTGGTGAAGAAGCTCTTGAGCTTGAGGATCATATTGTAGACCACTTCAGATATCGATGGAATGGAACATGCAATGGGTCAATTTGGTTCCAGTCTCTCAGAAACAGCTGACAGGGATTTTCACACACTACATCCTGTCAAATTTAAAAAGAATTATAAAATAGAAAAAATAACATTTGTGAGTGAGTGGCAGTTCTGTTTTAGAAAAACACCTTGTTAATGAAAGAGGTCAGAGGAGACTAATTTAAAATGACAGAAAGGCCTAGTATACTCAAATAACCACTATTTACACTCAAATAACCACTCATTCACCAATTGTTTGCAAATGAGCATCTTTGAACCTACAAAGTGACGAAGCATTATTAAGATGGAAGCAGAAATCGGATACTAAATACATTTCCCTAATAACTGACCAGCACATGGCACCTTTTGCTCCTGCAAAAGTCTAAAAAGAACAAGCATATAGCATAATCTTGATTGTTATAGATCACATCCAAATTTATATAGAAACTGACACAGACAAAGTAATTATTATTATTTTTTTTCCAAAGTGCATGTTATTTTATATCTGATATTCTATTACCTATTCATTTTAATTAAGTTATAACTTACTCATGAGTGCAATTTAACTTGTACAAGTAGATCCCTTATGTCGGCTGAGGTAAATGTAAACATTTCAAAGTCTCTAAACGTCGTTCAAAGTCAAACCATAATTTTATGAACGGTGGGTTCTTTCATCTATAAACTCTGTCTAGAAATGTCAAGAGTGCTCAAATGTCTCCAGCCCCGTCCCTCAGCTATCTTTGACAGAAACAGGGGTGGGGTGATGTTATTTATTTAAACTATTGAACCCCGCTTTAATTATTTTTAGTTTATTTATACAGTATGCACGTATATGATTAATGATTTTAAAGCAGGGGTCATATTGGGGCTGTTATTATGAGGGAGGGCCGCGAGCATTCATATTGTGGCTGGCCTATTTCACCAGAGGTAAAATTCTTGGACCGCCACAAAATGGATGAAAGCATTTGCCGAGATTCTTTTTAGAGCGAAAGTCAGAGGTTCAAGGAGTATCAGATACAGTCATAGTTCCAAGCATAAACGATCCCAACTAGGATGCTTAGGCACTGAAATTATCACACACACACACACACACCAAACATTCACAATGATGTTTACGTTCCGATCAAAATGTTAGCCTATAATGCAAACAGTGTTATTATGCTGTGTCCTTAACAAAACCTGTGTGTGTGTGTGTGTGTGTGTGTGCAGCACTCCCATGGCAGGCTCTTCCAGCTCAGCGAGGGACCGCCCCCCAACGCGACCAAGCTTCATCCCCGAAATACAGAGCATGATGTAACTACTTCCATTTATGTCACGTAGCGCCTCTAACACACATACTCTATGGACGCATGCAGACAGACAGACAAATCCACTTACCCCAGTAGTGGTTGTGTTGACTTGGGCCGAAGAGGCTGTTGGACGCCATAACGGTGTGATCTCAGAGTGACCAGCTAGCCTTAGAAGTGGGTTCACCGGTGTCACCAAGGGCTATTGTGTGGTCGCTCCTGGTTGAACCACAGAGAGAAAGACTGCGTTGTGGTTCTGTGGTCTTGGGAGTTTTGTGTGTGTGTGCGGTAGTGTTTGGACAACAGCATGGTCACCATTCTCCTGCTCCACTCTCATTGGACCAAATGTCTTCTTTGAATTCTGACATCACTGCCATCACACAATCACACGCACTCAGGTGCTTAACCCAACCTTTGCATAGAGATACACCACATCCCTCTATGTCACCAACTAGAACAGAGCCTGTATCCTGTCTGTGTGTGAGGATGGGCACACAGCAAATGCATTTTAATCCCTCCCGTGTGTTTGTGTGCATGTTTTCTAGGTTTGCCCTGGGAGATGCTCGCAGACCCCTACCTGAGACTGCCGCTCTGGTGGAGGACATAGTACACACTCAACTTATCAACCTGGTAACATCATTTCTCTCTCTCACTCTCATCAACTCTCACGCCCAAGACCAGAAAGAGCACACACACTCAACACATATTTTAAAGTCAACAGCATTAGCAGCTGTTTTAAAGTTGCTGTCAATATTGCCTTATTGATCACCCGGAAACAGTATACAGCAGTGCATCATGGGTATGCTCTCAAAGTAATATGTGCCCGGGTTTTTAGTCGTCCACGTCTGAACCAAAGCCGCTGGTGAGGCTGCTTTCAGTCACTTGGGTCTTTGAATGTGTACTTACTTGTTGTCTGTTCTAAATTATCAATGTTATTTTGTTTTGAAATGAACAATCGAATGTACTGTTATTTTAACATTGTTCTGTTATTTTAGAAACGTTGTTTTTACCTCAACATCTTTATCTCAACAGTAAAAATGTTGTGAAGTGCTTTTGTTGTCCGATACAGTTTTGTCAGTCTAGGTTTGTCAGTGCTTTGTGATACAGACAGACCTTTTCGACTTGTAAATACACTTATCACTGCTTTCGTGCGTGCGTGCGTGCGTGCGTGTGTGTGTGTGTGTGTGCGTGCGTGTAGCTACAGCAGGCGTGTGAGGGTGCAGTCCTCAGGAGTTCAAGGTTTATCTCAGCTGAGGACATCTTGTTCCTCATGAGGAGAGACAAGGTGCAGACAAACATCATTTATACAAACATACACATTTTTACACCAGACGCTCCTACTATTATATTTATAAAGGGGCATTTAGTATTACTTTAGACTACATAATATCTCGGTCTGTCTCTGTGTCTCTCTTCAGAAAAAGGTGAAGAGATTGTTAAGGTATCTGCAGTTCAAGGACTACAAATCCAAGCTGTTGAAAACTGTTGAAGATGAGGAAGCACAGGAGTCAGGTATTTGTCCCAGGTTATGTCTGCTTTCCTGACAACTGAAGACATGGTCGGCTTTCGTCACTTCCATGTCTTGGGCTCTCTGTGACCATGATATCTTACGTGGTCATCTTTCTTTCACCTGCACACGCACTGACAATGCTAGACAGGTGGGGTGTTGCCGGGGGTAACAAGCGTCAACGGCTGGCAGGGGATTTCTTGTCCTGGGTGGATCAAACAGGGGAGTACCTGTCCCTGTCTGACAACCAGGAAGTAGACGACATCAAACTGGAACGACTGGAGGTAAGAACGCGCACGCAATGTTTTAAGGTGGTAGCGCTCACTTTCAATCGCTATCATTCTGGTTCTCTCTCCCCTCTTACACCTCATCTGTAGCGGCTGGAAAGACAGACCAGAGGGATGGACGGTGCTCAGTACAGTGAGTTCTGTGAGAGTCGGCAGCTTAGCTTTGGTAAGTGCCACTTCCTCTCATAGCCTTTAACTGCTGAATTCTATCTCTGTGTCTGATCAATATTGTGTATGTGTAGCTAAGAAGGCTTCTAAGTTCCGCGACTGGTTGGACTGCAGCAATCTGGAGGTGAAGCCCCATACTGTTGCCATGGAGATTCTGTCCTACCTGGCATACGAGACAGTTGCTCAGGTGTGTAAAGGTGCTAGAGGGACTTTGAATTGATAATTTATTTTTTAAATAGTCTTCCATCTAGCACTTTGTTGATCGCTATTTTATTGACTAAATTGTGTACGCTTTTACGAATTCACTAAATGTTGTCCGCTCTGAATGACATAAATTACAAAATTAATTGTGGATCTTTCTTGAATGTTTACTTGAATGTGGCTCTAAAATGTGCGTATGAGACCACTGGTAGTTGAAAAACAAAAGTTTTTTGATTTATAAGATTCACACTCTTCTCTCACTCCTTCTGTTTGTCAAGCTAGTAGATCTGTCTCTGTTGGTGAAACAGGATATGACTCCAAAGACAGACCCCTTCAGCCATGCTGTCTCTGCTAGCTTCATACAGTACCACAACAATACAGAGGTAAACACTCACACACTCTTACTATTCATTTACCCTACCCTGTCGCTGTAATCTTATTCTTTTTCCTAATCCCTATATTTTTCTCTCCTTTCTTTCTCTCTGACAGGTAAAGAGAGATCCAGACTCTCCAGAAACCACTCCCCCGTCTACTCCTGGCCCCTCCTACTCATCTAAGCCCTCGAATGGAGGCCTGGGATTGGACAGTAAGACAAGGCAAAGGAAACGCAAAAAGGTATGTTTATTGCTGGGTTACAGTGTGTGTGTGTGTGTAGCCTGTATTGTGGCGTGTATTGTAGTGTGCTAACGTCTGTGTGTTTTAGAGCTCGGCGTTGAGTGGTGTGGAGCCCCCTAGTGGAGCCATTCAACCCTGCCACATCAGGGAGGCTATCAGACGTTACAGCTACAGACACACGGTACATTCTCAATCCTCCCCACCCTCTTCTATGTAGGATCCAGGGGTTATTTTTTGTCTGTACGTCACAGGACGAGTGGAATATGCATAAATGTAATTTCTATTATACACCTTTGTACAGTACTCACTTATCAAGTCTCTCTGTTCTCTCCCAGAGTGCATACCGGGGAAATGGGATGGTATTCCTGACTTGCTGAAAACAAAGTTCTACAGATGTTTTTTCCCTCTTCATAAATCTGAGACGTAACATAAAGACAGCGATCTATTTCTGTCCAGACATGCTGCATCACTCAACGAAGGTGTCCAAATTCCTAGTTCAGTAGAAGGCAATTTGGATAACTGAAAAATGTTGTTTATTTTGCCAATTCAGTGTGTTTTAAATATCAGGACATACTCGTACAGTCAACACTATTGTTTTATTTGTTGCATTCTCATTTGGATAATCTTAGTATTCTGATTTGTTTCTTACTGCATTTGTTTATATTACTTAGCAGGACATTGTAAATAGTATCCCAGTAAAAGGAGACAAGCCAGAATTGACACAGCTAGCCTCTCTGGTTGATTTACATTATCGGTGTGTATATACTTCTTATATGATTTCTTTAAATAAACCTATTTGATTAATGATTTTTCTAAACTGTCAATATGTTGTCAAACACTTGTGAACTGTATGATAACAGCTCAGGAACATGTTTAAGTATGTCATAAAACTGTTGAATAGTTGTCATGAATATTTAATTAGCCCTTTTGAAAGAAATGTATTGAGTCAAATGTCTGTGAGGAATGGGCCAACAACAGACAACACAGGACAGGCACAAAAAAACACATTAGCGTTGATCTATTTTATTCAAATGAACAGAGGACAAGACTTGAACCAGTGATCACTAATAAGAAAAGCACACCTACGATAGGTAACGACTGGGCATGCTTAGAGAACCGGACCATGGCATCAGAACCAAAGCACACCCATAATGCATTCACTTATGTCTTACAACAGAAAAATTAAAAGCAACTCATCAGCTGAAAAAAGCCACAAAAATGCTAAAACAAAGGGACTGTCACATATCTTGTTTTAGCGGACACTGACCAGTAGATCCATTATTTACACACTTTATTATAGTGTGTGTTGTTACTTTGTGTTTAATGTGTCTTCCAAGCAGGAACCGTGTGTGAATGTATTAGTATTTGGCCGACACCAGAGCTTCTTTCTCCAACAACAGATCCCCATATCGCTGTTGAAGCTCCTTCTCTCTCTCCTGCTGTCTCTCCACATCCTCCCTCAGAGCCTAAACAGAAAATAAAGTAACTAGACCTCCTTTAACTGTGTGTGTGTGTGTGGACATATCAAACGTTTTCATATTGCTTGTGTGTGTGTACCTCTTGTCTACGGGGTATAGCGGTGTCTTCTTGTTTCTTCAGCTCATTGAAGGTGTGCAGCTCCATAGCTGCTTGTTCGACCTGCTCCCACAATTCACTGTGCTGCTTCAACAAACCCAGGGCACGGGACTGATAGCCTCCTAGTAATACCTACAAACACGCACAAATCACCCCAGTATGCATTAGTAGGGACACAGTTTAAAAAACACATTCAGATGCATGTAATGCAGGTCTGTGCAAAGCTGTCATCTAGGCAAAGGGTGGCTACTTTGAAGAACCTAAAATACAAGTGCATTTTTATTTGTTTAACACTTGTTCGGTTACTACATGATGCACTCCATGAGTTATTTCATAGTTTATGCCTTTTATTCTTCTACACAACGTGGGAAGTAGAAACCTGAATGAGTAGGTCCAAACTTTTGACCGGTTGGTTGGTTTGTTGGTAGATTAATTACCTTTAGACGGCGCTCCAGACGTGCAGCACGACGGGCCTCACCAGTCATATGGCCTCGGTTGATCTAGAAACGCAGACACAACCCAACGTCACGAACACAGTCAGTGACAGTGAGGAAGTACAGCCTCTGTAGAGTTCATGCCTAATCTTCATTACAACACGAGGCCTGGTCCACGTATGCTTATGTCCATCGTTGATTAATTCAAAACTTTTACAAGAGAAGATCCAAGCATTGCTGTTCATTTTTGTAGAAGAAAGTATTTATCTTCAACGCTATTAGCCAAACTACATTACCCATATGTCAATAGAGTTGAACAAAAATATCTGCCAATGTCCCAAATCAGCATCTACTGTAGTACATAAACAACATGATTGCAATAAACAACACGATTGCAATAAACAACACGATTGCACGCGGGCTTACTTCCAGCTTTTTCTCCATGGAATCTATGCGGTCCTTCTTGGAGGCCAGGTTGGCCCTGGTGTAGCGGCTCTGGGCGGAGAGGTAGAGCACCTGGCCGTAACACTCCTCCCATACCTGAGTGTAGGCCTCCATAGACAGGTCCCCGTGACCCATCCCCACCTTCACCACCTCCATCTCTTGGGTCAGCAACTCGCTGGCCTGGAAGCAGCAGACAGAATACAGCATTTGTTTTCATTCATCAACGTCGACATTGCGTGGACACTTGCATTCAGATGTCTGGAATCACTCGCTAGTAAGGGTTCGTGTCGGGGTGTCTTACCAGTGCTAACTCCTCATTGCTGATTGGCTGGTAGGGGTGTTTGTCCAGGTGGGCAATGTGCTCTGCGTTATTGGAGGTGGAGGCGGGGCCTCGTTGCTTGATGCGCTGTGGATTGGTTAACGTGGTATTTAAGTTTTGCTCCCCATGCAGCCCTGTGTGTGTGTGTGTGTGTGTGTGTGTGAGTGTGTGTGTGTGTAAAAGAGAGCAAAGAGCGAGCATGCATGGTTCTGGACAACCTACTGGTTGGTTGGCTGGTGGGTGGTGTAGACAGTCAAAATGCAACATGGTTATCATCTCCAACTTGATCATCTCCTCAGCCAGCTGCAGGTCGGACAGAGGATCGGTTCCCATTGGACGCAGGATCGACTCATTCACCTAGACAAACAATAGTATTTACACTGATGTCATGCCGGGGTGGCGATGGGGCCCTGGACCTCTGTCAGTGTCACTGGGCTTACCTCTGATGGCCTGGGCAGAGTTCGCTGTACAGCAGTGTGCCTCAGCTTCAGCTCCTTCTCCCGCTCTGCGTCCCGAACAGCCTGCAAGATACACCCATGAGAGAGTCTACAGAACGCTGTAGAAAAGGTGTATGATGTGTGAGCGCATGACGGCGTGAGCGCATGACGGTGTGTGAGCGCATGACGGTGTGTGAGCGCATGACGGTGTGAGTGTGACCTGTTTGCGTAGCTCTATCTCCGAGGCGTCCTCTATGTATCCGGTCTCGGTCTCCATTTCCTCCAGTTGAGTCTCTGCGTTCTCCGGTAGGACAATCTCAAAATCGTTCTTGGGAATCGGCAGTGACATCAGACCGAGCTTGAGCTGCTCCCTTGACTCTCGTTGCTACACACAGAATGAGAACAGTTACACAACCAAACAGACTCACACATAACAGTACACAATGTAATGGACATGTTATTACCAGATGTTTAACATAGGCTGGGTCTGCAAGTTGTTCCTCTGTATTGATGTTAAGTTTGTCTCGTAGAGGGGTGCGTCCAGGAGTTACTCCGGGGGTCATGGCACCTGGTCCTTTTGGTGTCAAGCCCCCTTGGGGGGTCATACTTCCTTCAGACCCGGGACCAGGGGTTCTACAAGAAAATTATATGGGTTTGAATAGAGGAAAGTATTTGCTGCCCTTCTGGTTTCCTACATTTGCATATTTAACACGCTGTTACTAGATCAAAAAAAAACAACACTCCCATCAATGCTGTGAGAAGCATACCATTGTTAAAAATGTATAATAACAATGCAATATTATCAAATTATTTTTCTAATATTAGGTTTTTACTCTTGGTGTCCACTGCTTGTTGTGCGTGTTTGGCATATATGTGCATACCTGAAAGGTGTGGTCAGAACCGTATTAGGTGTCTGAACCGCTTGTCTTTGGGGAGTGACCCCTGAGAAGTCACTCTGGTGGAGAGGGGTGTTGAGACCTCCTTTCAGAGGAGTATCTACATTAGTCAAAGCCATCAGGTTCTGGGCCTCCTACAGACGGATGGAAAGAAGAGATATTTGGTCCAACGTTTTGTATAGGCAATCAATCAATACGCATTATCCAAAAGGATACATGATGTACCCTGGGCATCTCTAAAAACAGCAACACTAAATAGAAAACATTTCATCATCACTTTATCTTTATATCCAATAAACACAGCTGTTTTGCCTGTGGCAATAAGCTTGACAGATGTATTTTTAATGGGTTAAATCGCTGTGGTACTGCAGTGGTTGGCACAGCCATGTGCGTACCTGAAGTATCTTGTCCTGTGCTGCAGGGGTCTTAGGGGTGCGTAACCCAGTTGCCATGGCACTGTTTGTGAGGCTGTATTCCGACAAAAGGGCCGAGGAGGCGGAGTTAGTGATTCCAGACTCCTCTGCGGTTTGACGAGCCACTTCACTGGCCTGACCCAGCTTCACCACCTCCTCCAGTTCTGCATCAGAAATCTACACAGTAAATGAGAAAGACAGGGTTAAGACACAATAGCCAAACATCCCTGGTCTTATCCACCTTCCACTAGTTGTGCGTCAGAGCTGAACACACACTGCCATTTCACCTGTGGTGCAGGCAGAACCAGTTTGCTGCGTTTCTTGGTGAATTCTGCTACTCCGCTGGTCTGGAGGATGGCTGATGGAAGGTCACTCTCCTTTTTCTTCTTGATCTTCTGTCTATCTCTTTTCCTCTCCCTCTCCTCCTTTTCACTGAGGACACAAACAACACATACACGTCAGACACACACCAGCCTCGGCTCTTCGCATTCAAATTGTGTGTGTGTGTGTGACTGACTTCCGTAGTTCTCCGT
Source organism: Dallia pectoralis (assembly GCA_029465975.1). Classification (NCBI taxonomy): domain Eukaryota; kingdom Metazoa; phylum Chordata; class Actinopteri; order Esociformes; family Umbridae; genus Dallia; species Dallia pectoralis. The sequence goes on from CM055754.1 coordinate 6,538,017, forward strand.
CCAGGTGCTGTTGCCGCAGGCGTTTGAAGTTTGGTTCGAGACCTTCGTAGAGCTCCATGCTAGTGTCATAGAAACCCTGGAATCATAATTAACATTTAGTACACAATAATACATATGTGGGTAAGATGTGTAGCGTGTGTGTGGGGTGTGAGATTTTGCACCTGAGAAGGTTTCTTCTCAAAAGGGATCTCAGCATTGTAATCTACTCCTCTCTTCTTTTTCCTCTTTTTCTGAACATCAATGCCAGCTGCCCTCAACTCGCGGCGTTTCTGCAGTGCAGCCAGACGTCTGCGTGTGAGGAGAAAAAGATTGTGATTGTCAGGGTTTACGGTACACTTTATTTGGTGGTACCACTGTAAAAGCAACATTGAATGTAATTCAAAAAGTTTTGCAGTTCAAAAACAATATAAATCTTACATCGGTTGTAAATAAATGACAATGGTCTTGTGTACCTGGCCTCCTCCAGCTGTTTCTCTCTGGCTTTCCGCTTGGCCTTTTTTCCTTGTGTGTTGGCCAGACGAGCCCTTGCCTCAGACAACATCTCCAGCTCATCTAGACAAGAAGTTGTGTAAGTCAATTAAATTTGCTTCGTTTTTACAATGCATGTTTACTAAACAATGACAACGTTGTGTACCTTCATCCATGTCCACGGGGTCAGGCCTTGCAGGCTTGGTTTCAGGGTTGGGGTCGATTTCTCCGGGCTTAAGTTTCCTGGGATCGTCAGCGGTATCCTCCTCATTGTCCCTTTGGGCTGCTTTATCTCTATAGCCACAAAAACAGATCATGAAAATACATTAAGATATAACCTCTAGGGAAGCCTTCGCCTAACAAAAAAAGAACATTTGTGGGTTTAATCTTACAGTAGGAACTCGTAGTGCTCCAGGCACTAAACAGCAAGGGTTTAATCTTACAGTAGGAACTCGTAGTGCTCCAGGCACTAAACAGCAGGGGTTTAATCTTACAGTAGGAACTCGTAGTGCTCCAGGCACTAAACAGCAAGGGTTTAATCTTACAGTAGGAACTCGTAGTGCTCCAGGCACTAAACAGCAGGGGTTTAATCTTACAGTAGGAACTCGTAGTGCTCCAGGCACTAAACAGCAGGGGTTTAATCTTACAGTAGGAACTCGTAGTGCTCCAGGCACTGAGCAGCAGTGCGTCCTATGATGGGAGCAATGGTTCTCCACTGGGTTGGCATCAGCTTGGCAAGATGGAGTAGCTTCTCCTCTTCTTCTCTGGACCACTCTGTTTTCTTAATGCTGGGATCCAACCACTCATACCTACGCAAAAATGCATTAGATACACAAACAATCCAGTCACTGAAACAACTCAGTATTCACGGTGTTCGATCGGGCTGTTTCTCATGCATGCCACACACACACACACACACACACACACACACACACACACACACACACACACACACACACACACACACACACACTAACCAGCGGGCCTTGCACTGTTTGGCAGACTTGCGGTGAAGCAGGGAAGCAATACGGGACCACTGATTCTTCCCATATTTCATCACCGCTGCCTTCAGGATCTCATCCTGTGAGAGAGAATTGGTCATGTTTTATTGACAAACAGTTGGCGGATCCCAGACGGAAACGGCTAACAAGTATAAAAATTTAGGACAGCTACACAGTTGCTGGTTATAAACTACCAAGCTACAAATAATGATGTTTAGCTAATGTTAGCATCACAACACGTCAGCAATGTTATTAATTGAAAGGTGAGCGAATGTTAGCTACATCTAAGTTACAGCTATGTTGAGTGGTTTATTCAGTCAGTGTATGTACATGTTAATAACCAACTAAATATGGCTTCATATATAGTTGACTTTGCAACACTGTCCATACCGCAACTTTAGCATGCTAGCTACCATGCTAGCACACCGCAATATTATTTTACCTCAGTGTTTCTCCAAACACCCCCCTTGATCATGATTCGCGGCATCTTGGCTGCTGTGTGTTGCTACACTTTTCAAGTAGTAATTATTCAATAACAATCAAGTAGACAAAATTAAACAATATTACGAAAAGTTCTACAGGAGACTGCACTACTAAACGAACGCGTTGTTACTAACACGGAGGAAATCAAATATGGCGGCCACCGGAAGTCCGCGAAGCATTGTTCAGCCATAGAAATGCATTCGATAGATTGTACTTGCATGAAGTAATATCTGTATGCTGAGAACCCATTTTAAAAACGCTTATCTTAAAGCGACAATATAACAATTCCCAGTAGACACCTGCAGTTTTGAGTTAATGTTTCAAATAAATATGTTTCTACAAATTAATCAGCGTGGTTGATATATTCCCCATTTACAATTTATTGGATTTTTTTTAGTTTGCAATGACTTGCTATCTCCTAATTCTTGGAGAAAAAATAAATATAAAATGTAAAAGAGATTCTTTTTCATATTTATCTTGCCGATCAAAGATACAGTGTGAAAAAATCACTCTTGATTGATGGAGTGAAATACATTTTATAACTAATCAAAAGAGATCCCTCAAGGATCGATATTTGGACCAATTTTATTTGCCCTTTACGTAAATGATATTGGTCAAACTGTTGATTATGTCGATGACACTTGGTTATATTGCTATTGCTTTAACGCTTGACCAGGCACTTTGTGTGCTACACTCTGCGTTACATTTTTGAAAACTGAGGATGAATATTTACTTTCTATATAGAAATAGGTCATTACATTATCTAGCAGAAAGCAAATTGCTCAGTTGACTTTCATGCCAGCTATTGATTATGGCAATATTATAAAACACCACCGTTTTAAAACTGTTTAATACAGTTCATTATAGTGCATTACACTTTATTACAAGTGATTGTGTTTCAGTGCACATCATTGATCACTGTATCAGGATGTCACACAGGTCACCCTTTTCACCCATTTTGTTTTTAACGCACTCAATCACAAATTACTATCATAAATTACTTCTCTGCTGACATAGTCTCAGTGATGGTTAAGTCTACAGATAATTGCAATCTCCACAGAGTTAGCTTTTTAGGTGTGCTCCTGAAACATTCTATTATAAAATTGTGTTGAATCAGGGCTCATCTGCAAAAGAGACCTTTGACCTTCCCTGCTAATATAACAATGAAATAAAATGTCACAATGTCATCCTCTCATTCAAGTCAATTAAGTTATAAAAGTTGATTAAAAGTTATATATTAAAAAAATATATAAAACACTTGAAAAATATATGCGAGCAAGTCTACCAGCCTACACATTAAAGGTTGGACAGGTTGTTTGTTTAAACAGAGTAGGAGTAGCACTCTACAGAATAAAAAAAACTGCCGTAGTAAAATGGCAATAAATCACAAACCCCCTGAGAGGCATAATTGCGCTTATGAACCTTTTACAAACGCAATTAGAGCAGTAAAAATCAAATCTGATCTAATGCGTTTCCTAAAAACAGCTCTTAACCATTGATATATTGACCATTTGCCACATATATTGACCATATGCGACACCACCTTATGGCTATGACATCACATAATGTTACTTTTCTAATTGCATTGTAAACAGTTTGTAATATCAATAATGCCTCACTGCGGTTTCCTTAATGTGTGGACCTGTGCCTGAATAACACTGCAGCAACTGCAAGTTTGTAGACATTTTATTTTGTACTTCTTTGCATGTAATCATTTCATACAAACGTGTGATAATTCAAGAACATAGACAAATGTGTGATAACCTATAGTTTGATTTACACATCACAACAACACTGAACAACACACACGAATACTATGACAACATGCTGAGGAATACACAAAGCACAACACAGCAACATACACACAGTACCGTCCCCTAATAATTGATTGATAGTTTTAGACCCTCTCACCTCTGACTTCTACCATGAGAGGATTGTATTTGTGTACGCGTTCACCTATCCATTTCAAGGGGCCATTCTGTATTCTGCAGTGTTAAGAGTGTGTTTTAAGGGGGAAGAGGCTAGGGCAAGTGTGTATGGACTGATGGGAATGTCTGGTCTTAGGAGACCTGTGTTGAAAGTAGTGATGGGATATGATGGTGACATTTTAACATGAGAATAATCAATAAAAACACTTTTATAACAGAATCAATAACACATTGTTATATTACACCAATGCAGTCCCAGAGTTATTTCATTCCTGTGTCTGTCTCTGTATCCCACACGCACACAAACACAAGCTTGTTTTCACTCTGTTTGTATACACTATCAGTACAGCCCTACACTTTAACACATGAACCTATATAGCACAGGTCTGCAACTAGTTTCCGCCACAGGCCAGTTGTAGAGGTGAAACCATTTTTCTTTTTTTACATAATTTGTACATTTGTATGACAACAACTAAGCCCAAAAAGAGATTGTATTTGAACTCAATCATTTTATAGCTTGACTACACCGAGACAATATTATATTGTGTTAATTCGCGGGAATACTTGACATATTTCCAAAATAAATAAAATGTATATATATTTATATATTTATTATAACAAATCTTAAGCAAGAACACAAAAAACTCCCTCACGGTCTGATTTCTTGCTGATGTACAAGGTCTGACCAAGAGAATTAATTCAGTGGAGAGACAAGTTAAGTGTGACTAAGATAAACTGCAAAAAAAAGTGTACTGTTTCAACTTTAAAATATGACTGGAAGTGTTCCCCATTGAACTGCCATAATGTAATAATTTGTTAGACTTACTCAACATGATAACATTTTACATCATCTGTGAAACAGTGGTATTTTAAGTTAAAACAGCTAATGTTTTTGACAGTTTGTGTGTGAAGAGAGGAATACTAAGATGTGGTGAATCACAGAGCCTTTGGGTAATGTACAATAAACACATACAAACACAGACACCTCTGCTTGATTCTTTTCTCTCATTCTGACCTCTCAACTCTCTCTCTCCTCCTTTCTCTCCAAACGTTTCTTTTCCTTCCTCTCTATCCGTCCCACCTGTCACCCCCAACCCTTCCCACCTATGAATCTTTATTTGAGGTCTCCAGCATCACCCTGGATGGTTTTCTTGATACGGAGCAGCATTGTGGTGAGCCATTGGTCCAGTCGAGAGATGGAATCAAACTCTTTAACAGCTTCGGTAAACGCCTCACAGTTCTGCTCCTCATGGGCATCCAGCAACTTCTACACAGGCCCCGTGGGGTGAGGGGGTGGGGTTATATGGAAGAAGTGATGCCGTTAAACAAGCGGCGGAAAGTCTAAAAAACACAGTGGACACAGAAATTCTCCCGTCATGCCTACCTTCAGCAGCTTGCACTCTCTAGAGTCTGCAAAAGCAGGAAACATCTCCTCATACTTCTCTATGGCCAGCTGTAAAAACACACAAACATATACACTTGAAGTCAAGAATGACATATGCAATAGTTATCACAATGATTAAACGTGTAAAAGCTGCAACCTTAATCAGCTTCATTAATATATTTTTCCGACAAATATGCTACGATGCTACGAATATAATTTATACTAAATGTATATGTCACAGAATCAATAAACTGCAATGTACATTTATAGTGGAAAATTACAAATTAAGGTAAAAAAGATAATACTTTAGTTGAGGAACATGAACAATGCAGATTATTCTATACAGGCGACTGTATGATACAGTTAAGCGATGAACATCCTTAAAAAATTGTCAACGCGTGGTGCTGCCAATAACTGACAGACTGGAATATCTAAAGATTATGTGCACAATCTGTATGTCTTGCTTTAAAACAATTAAACGTCTTAGTAATATTGAGAGGACCTTTGCGTTGAGTTCATCCACTATAAAGTGACAGAGGGAGGCTTTAAAGAAGTACTCTTTTGCATTGTACTTCAGCAGGGGGTTGTCCATGGTATTGGTGGCCACCTGACAAACACACAAACACACAATTACATCACTCGGACATCAATTCAGAAAAAAACGATCCGATTCCAAAGGTTTAATACACACACAAAACGCACACGTACACACCTGCTCGTAGATTTCAATGGCTTTCGGATACTGTTCCAGCTGAGCACTGTAGTGGCCCACCTTCAGCAGACACTTGTTAGCAGAACTGGGAGAGACAGAGATATACTGTATAAACAGAATAGACTTCTAGTGTAGAGCCCTGGGGATATACTCATGGCATCTCCCCCTAAACAATAGTGTTTGTAATGAATAGTGCTGAAACTGTATTACACAATAGCATTTATTCATACCAAAGAACACAAGAGACTCACCTATTGGACTCCTCGCCTTTATAATAGTCAGCTGCCTGCTCATAGTGGGCAATTGCCTAGTTACAGGAAAAAACTCACGTTAAGCATTGTTCATAAGGAGTTAGATGTGTGTGTGTGTGTGTGTGTGTGTGTGTGTGTGTGTGTGTGTGTGTGTGTGTGTGTGTGAAGAGAGGGGGTTCTGCACCTTCTCTATGTCCACCAGCTCAGACTCATAGACCTCTGCGATAGTGATATGATGTTTGGCTGCGATGGTAAACCTACCCTGTAATACACATATGGATCATAAGAACAGACATGGACAAGAACATGTAAATTGCAAATACCTGCATGAATAAACACAGTTTCAGAAATGGAAAAGTAACAAAGACATTCGAAACAGTGTTATGGCTAGTGAGTAGAGCTCATAGAGAGCGTTATAGTTAGAGAGTAAAGCTTATATGAGAGTGTTCTGCTTAGGGAGTAGAGCTTATATGACTTTGTTCTGCTTAGGGAGTAGAAGTAGGGGCTAATGAGTTGGATCAGGCTTACCATGTCGGTGTAAATATCGATGGCTGCATTTAAACAGTTGATAGCCTCTACAGGAGATTCGGGAAGAGGGAGGAGAGTAGGGACCAAAGAGTTAAACAGATAGACTATAAGGGACCAATATTCAAGAACATGGTACCAATTGTCTATTTTATGTTTTTGGATTGTGTGGATGTGTGTGTCTATTCCTACCCTGAGGGTCAGCCTTCTTGTATGCATTCCCTGCGTCGACAAAGCTGGTGGCTGAGTCCAGTTTGTTCTGCAGCTGCATGTGGAGCCGCGCACCCTGACAGAATGCATTGCCCGCAGCTACACACACACACACACACACACACACAGACACAAACAAAATGATAACGTTTATAGAACGTCCGTAAAATTTCAGCCAACTGTGTGCTTGTTGTTACCCACCTGTCCAGTTCTTAGCCATCTTGAACATGTTGGCCGCTCTGGCGTACATCTCGCATGCATCTTCTACTTTGTGGTGACTCCCCCTGAATTACACCCACATGTGTGTCCACACACACACACACACACACACATTAAACAACACGACCGAATATTAGCTATACATCTGGAAACCATTGGAAATTATTATGTTGTCTCTGCGGAACACTGTCTTCTGCAGATAATTTAAACATCTTGTGAACAGAGCCAGCCTCCTCTAAATCATAGGGATACTTCATAGGCCGTTAAACAATAATGGTCTAAGTGACAAAATATAGTGTCAACAACAAGCTACCCTGGTGGTCAAACTGTACATGTTGTCAGTTGGCAGTCAGATGATCTGAGCACTTATCTCCCGGAGGCAGAGAGGCCTGACTGCAAACAAACGGCATTCTCCCCCTCACCAGGCTAATGCATAATCATAATCCATGTATATATATTTATATATATTTGCTTCTATCATATATTTAGCTACGTCACCAATAAACTTTTGATTATATTGCGTTCAATGTCATACAAATCAGAGACCCATCCCCCCGCCGTGATGCAGTACATACTCAGCGTTCTATTAAGCTATAAGGACTCGGAAGAACCAGTTCGAGTGCGTCTCATCTCACCCAAACATCCCTCCGAGAAACGATCCGGATGATTTGACCTTCTTGTCGGCTTCAGCCATCAGCTGCATGGCTTCCTTCTCTTTCCCGGAGGTGTCCATAGCTGTTTAGGCTGGCCGTGTGTTTCGTTGACTAGGTAAAAAGACAAATATTAAGCAGAATTTGACTGGCTGGGGATGAATACTATAGGAGATGGTGCTGATGAGAGAGCAAGTATTGGAGTCTTCCTCGTCTGAATGCGAGTCTCTCACACAGTCTCCGGGTGCATTAGCGCCCCCTGGAGGTCGGGAGCTGGAGGAAATGGCACCAAGTTTGAACAGACGAGTAGTACGTCCAACCTATTTTTACGGATAATATTTAATCAATATTTTTTTGCTACAAGTGTGTTCCCGGTAGGTAAATGTAAAAATCAACTGAATAACCAAATGTAGGTAAAGGTAAACGAAAAGCTCGCAAAGGTCATCCGTGAATGCGGAAGTTGCATCTTAAAAAACATTAAAACGTTAAAAACATGTACCAACTCTGACACAGAGCGAGCTTACTTGATTTAGCCAATTCAAATCAGAGAAACGAAAGAATATTTATTCTTCTATACATTTTATCTGAAAACAGAAGCGACTTTCGCTTCCTACTATTATTAGGCAACTTCGATGAGCAACGTTTGTCTTTTGACGATTACCGTTGTTCGCTTAGTTACTGCACTGTACTATTATTAAGTATTAAAGTATTTAGTGTTTAATTACTGCACTGTTTAGCTACTGACTGTACTAGTAGTACTAATAGACAAGTAAGTCCTGTTTGGACAGGGGGAGGTAAGTTTTCATACCGAAACCTACGGTATATCTCTAGAATTGGGTTGTTAACCTGTCCACTTAAGCCTACATCCAGTGTCCCCGGGAGAACTAGGCTACCAACCCTCTGGTTTCACCAATTTCCAGAAGCCTTTCCTGGAGTCAGTGAAGCCAGACACAATATGTCGGTGTGGGCTACAACAGATTAGTACTGTCAGTCTAATGTTGCTGATATTATTTGTCTGGCTCAGTTATGCTGCTGTCTGGGGTCAAAAGGAGATAATTATGTTTGTGATCAGTCATAAAAGATTGGTTTGAGCGATTGAGGAAAACAAAAAACAACTTAGTTTAAGAGCAGGGGGCATCTCTACTGACTGTAGTACTCTCTGTACTACAAACTGAAGCTATTGATTCTATAGTCTATATTTCTGTTACTAGTTTTAACAAGCTAGTTAGGTTATTCTAAAGACAGCTTGGCTGAATTGTTCACTCAAATGGTAAGTTAGTCATGCTTCACTAAAGTTGAGACTACTCCTTTTAACCTGCCTCTCGACATGATTGGGAACTATTGCTGCTTTTTAGATGTTGAGATGCTGTTTCTTACCTCTTTTCCTATCCGAACTCTGCTGTTACTCTCTTTCATATTTACACACTTTCATGTCGCCAGGTGTGAGATGAGTAGAGAAGCATCTGGACGGGGCTCCTGGAGAGGACAAGGATGGCGGGGACGAGGGGGTTGGAGGGGAAGACCATGGAGGGGTAACTCACGCCACCCCAGTGCTCAAGGAGGTATGCTGATACTCACTGTCAGACTAGTTTAAAGGATAACACCCAAGTGGTACAATTGAATATGGTAGGAAAGTGCCCGAAGGTGTCTCTTTCAAAGTGATTCCAGTTTACACTGGGTCATATCACATTATTAAAAAATTACATTGTTCTGATCATGAACTTTTTTTCATCTCAATGTTTTACATGCATATGCATTCATTTCGGAAAGGGGAACATCATTAAATGTTTTCTGATGGGTCAAAGAGACATTTTTGACGCTTTGTGTGGGTAGGTCAGTAGGTATGGGGAAAACATTACAATAATGATGCATCAACTCGGAGTTGATGTGTACTGATGCCTGGTGGATCAGTTCCAAAAATCTAGTTTTTAAATGCAAATGTTCACCAAACCTTGTATTTTGATATGATACTGACTTTCTTTTCTCTCTCTCTCTCTCTTTAGGCTTCTCACAGTCTGGTGTGTCTGCGACCACTTTGGATAGGCAATGTCCTTATAAAGGCTGGTCTCTCTACTTTACCGATGGTAGGTGTGGCTATGAAGTTACAGTACACATATTTTGATGTAAACGATGTAAGGTGTGTGTATTGTAATGCGTATTTATGTCTGTGTATTGTAATGCATATTTATTTATGTGTGGGAAGATTTCATAGAGAGTTCTCCATATGTGGAAAAGATCAAAGTGTTTGAACGGTACTTCACCTCACAGATACACCTCTATGACAAAGTAAGAGCAAACACATTTTTGTAGACACGTTGTTTTCAGCTTTGGAAATATGAGTAGTAGTAAGGTGTGTGTGTCTGTAGGATGAGATCGAGCGCCAGGGCAGTGTCTTGGTGGACTATAAGGCGCTAATTGAGAATAAGGAGGTGTGTATGGCTCTACCAGACATGGCCAATCAGCTGAGAGAACAACCAGAGACCAGCCTCAACTGTCTGGGCCTCGCTATACACCAGGTACACACACACACACACATTCGTCACTGGAGGTAGGTTTCCATATGTATTTTAACGGTTCTGATCTTTTACTAAATTATGGGCAAATTATTTATCTGATTGGTTGTAAATGCTAGACCAGAATTGGGCTGCTTGGGTAATGTAGCCTTATGTGTTGGGTAATGTAGACTATTTTTTTACTCTAACCTGTAGTCTTGGCTCTAGGGCTGGCCAAAGAGGAGGAACAGGCTAGTCTTATCAGTTCTAATGACAAAGATGTTGCCGCAATATGTTGCGTATGCGTAACCCATTATCTTGGGCTGTCTCTCAATATGTTGCGTATGCGTAACCCATTATCTTGGGCTGTCTCTCAATATGTTGCGTATGCGTAACCCATTAGAACATAGGTTCTCTGTTTCATGTTGGAGAAAGAAGCGGGTGTAGAAATAATAATTGTTCAGTTAGTTGCCTAGTCCAGTGTTGTAGTGGGGCTAAACGCAGGTGTACCCCGTAAAACCACTCTTTAATTAGGCACACCCAATGTTCACTTTTAATTCCACAGGGATATGGATCTAAATAGTTAATTGGAGCGATATGCGATATCATCATTATGGATGATGGAACAAATCAGATAAGCTGAATGTCAAGCATATAAATTGGCCAACAATACCAAGTATTGTGTGCATGTGATCACTGTCTATTATTTTTAGCTTTGTCAAGTTTTCATCAAACATCACTGAGGGTAGATTATTCATAACCCAGTGTGCAATGACTCCGCCCAAGGGGCCTGGCTGAATATTACCTGTGTGTGTGTCTGTGTGTGTGTCTGTGTGTGTGTCAGGTTTTGACAGTGGACCTGGAGAGACATGTTACAGTGTTACAAGGGGAGGGGCTTCCAGGGGGAGCCACACCGCTCATTAACATACCCCACATCAGTGCCAGGTAAAACACTACACATACCCCACATCAGTGCCAGCTAAAACACTACACATACACACAGTCTGAAGGTCTATAACTGTGTGATAATTTGTAAATGTGTTTTTTTTCAGGTTATATAACTACGAGCCCCTGACAGCCCTTAGGATGCTGCGTGCCAGCGTGTTTGGACGTTTGGTGTGTGTGAGGGGAACCGTGGTCCGTGTCAGCAACATCAGACCGCTCTGCACACGCTTGGCCTTCACATGCTCTGGCTCCTCACACACACAGACACTCACCCTGCCACATGGCAAATTCACCATGCCCACAAAGGTAAAATACACTCACCCTGCCCCATGGTAAATTCACCATGCCCACAAAGGTATAATACACTCACCCTGCCACATGGCAAATTCACCATGCCCACAAAGGTATAATACACTCAACGTGCTTAACTGCTTGTTCACTGCAGTCTACTTTGTCTTGAACATGTGTTTATATCCTCAGTGTGTGCAGCCAGAGTGTCGCAGCCGTTCCTTCATCCCCAACAGGAGCTCTCCTCTCACACTCACGGTGGACTGGCAGACTATCAAGTAACTACACTATTATTTGCGTGTATCTTTTCTTTTTACTAGTTTACTTTCTTGCTCTTACCCTGAGCGACTTACAGTTAGGGCTGTTAGACAGGTCTTCGAAGTTGAAGCTAATGGTGTTTCCCTACTACTGCATGTAGGAGCTGATGGGTATCTAGCATGTAGGAGCTAATAGGTATCTAGCATGTAGGAGCTGATGGGTATCTAGCATGTAGGAGCTGATGGGTATCTAGCATGTATGAGCTGATGGGTATCTAGCATGTAGAAGCTGATGGGTATCTAGCATGTAGGAGCTAATGGGTATCTAGCATGTAGGAGCTGATGGGTATCTAGCATGTAGGAGCTGATGGGTATCTAGCATGTAGGAGCTGATGGGTATCAAGCATGTAGGAGCTGATGGGTATCTAGCATGTAGGAGCTGATGGGTATCTAGCATGTAGGAGCTGATGGGTATCTAGCATGTAGGAGCTGATGGGTATCTAGCATGTAGGAGCTGATGGGTATCTAGCATGTAGGAGCTGATGGGTATCTAGGGTTCAGGTGGATGATGCTGTGTATTTGAACTTTATTTTCCCAGGGTCCAGGAGCTAATTGGAGGTGAGCAAAGGGAGGCTGGACGAATCCCTCGGACGGTGGAGTGTCATCTATCTTCTGACCTCTGTGACAGTGCTGTTCCTGGAGACACTGTTACTATCACTGGAACAGTCAGAGTCAGCCAAGAAGATGGTAAACACATATACCAACTGTTGCTTACATCTTAGACATGGCCAGAGTAACCAAAACATCTGTGTTATGTGTGATGGATGTAGGCAGCAAGGGGAAGAAGGATAAGTGTATGTTCCTGCTCTACATCGAAGCCAACTCCGTCAGCAACTCTAAAGGTAGCTGTTTGTCCATAATTGTGTAGTTGTTACTCATGTTATTGGGAGGCCGGAGGCCAATCAATGATGGGTTTCCAAATTGTGTTGGCGATTATGTTTGTTTCTCAAGGTCAGAAAGGAAAGGATACTGAAGGTCAGAGGTCATTGGGAGGTGAAAGGTCATCTGGGATAGAGTTCTCTTTGAAGGAGCTGTACGCCATCCAGGAAATACACAGCCAACCTAACCTACTGAAGCTCATTGTACAGTAAGACACACACATTACATCTCAGAGTACTACTGGGTGTTTATCAAATGGAACCAAAAAGGACTGTGATGTTTTCGATTGTTAGAACATGTAATCTGTAGAATAGTCGTTTGGAGGAAGGGTTGAACACACACACTGTTGTATTGTTGAATTCATCTCTGATTTCATATGGGGGATTACCAGATCTGATCTCTGTTGTTAATCAATGGATGATAAGGGTGAAGCGTTGGTTTGAGTTTCCACTGCTTTTCTATAGATTACATTTTGTGATTATCCAAACCGTTAGTTATTTTTGGTCTAGTTTCCATGACAACTACATCACTTCTGTGATGACTACTGTACTAGGATGCCTTTGTGTACTAGGGCGCCCTTTCATTGTGTGACTGATGTTGACTTACTCATCTTCCAGCTCCTTGTGTCCAGCCATCTACGGCCACCTGGTGAGTAAGCTTATTATCTATTTACCGTCAACTCCGCTGTGGCCAAGTTTCGACAAGACAGAACATATATGCGTTGTGTGTTCATATGTATTTTTTAGCTGGTGAAAGCCGGACTGTCCTTAGCATTGTTTGGAGGCAGCCAGAAGTATGCGGATGACAAGAACAGGATCCCTGTCAGAGGAGACCCTCATATACTGGTGGTGGGAGATCCTGGCCTGGGCAAGAGCCAGATGCTACAGGTGATCCAAACGCAAACATGTGCTCATCTTATGCCTATCTCAAATGTCCTGGTGTAACGTAGCGTGTGTGTGTGTGTGTGTGTGTGTGTGTGTGTGTGTGTGTGTGTGAAGGCAGTGTGTAATGTGGCTCCCAGGGGGATCTATGTGTGTGGTAACACTACCAGTACGTCAGGGCTGACCGTCACTCTGTCCAGAGAGGCGGGTTCTGGAGACTACTCACTGGAGGCTGGAGCTCTGGTCCTAGGAGACCAAGGTAGGTGGACTTAGTGTTTACAATCCATCTGTCATCCTGCAAAATGTCTGAGCCGCCATTTATTTCCTTGTTTCTGTGTATCGTAGGGCTGTGCTGTATCGATGAGTTTGATAAGCTGGGCCACCAGCAGCAGGCATTACTAGAAGCAATGGAGCAGCAGACCATCAGTCTAGCTAAGGCTGGCCTGGTTTGTTCCCTGCCTGCTAGGACCTCGGTCATTGCTGCTGCCAACCCTGTAGGAGGGCATTACAACAGGGCCAAGACGGTGTCTGAAAACCTCAAGTACACACATTTTCATTTACCATGTTGAGCTACTGCTTGAGTGTCGATACAAGCTAATGTATGTGGTGTGTGTGTGTGTGTGTGTGTGTGTGTGTGTGTGTGTGTGTGTGTGTGTGTGTGTGTGTGTGTGTGTGTGTGTGTGTGTGTGTGTGTGTGTGTGTGTGTAGGATGGGCAGTGCCCTTCTGTCGAGGTTCGATGTGGTCTTCCTCCTTTTGGATGTTCCGGATGAGTCACACGACCGCAAGATATCAGAACATGTGATGGCGGTCAGGTCAGGGAAGGGAAGAGCCACTAGTGCCATGGTTACACGAGGAGATGACAGCCAATCACGCGGCTCACTGCTGGAGCCTTTGGAAACACCGTTGTCTGACCGGCTTCAGGTACACACACACACACACACTAATCCCAAAGTGCCCTACAAATATAGGAATATGGAATTTCTGACTGAGTTTGTTCGATATTAGGTGTGTCCAGAGGAGTATGTCGACCCGATCCCGCCCTCCCTTTTGAGGAAATACGTTGGCTACGCCCGTCGCTACGTGCATCCCTCGCTCTCTGCCTCTGCTGCTCAGACGCTGCAGGACTTCTACCTCTCACTGCGCTCAAATGCGCACACCACCGATGCCACTCCCATCACCACACGCCAGCTGGAGTCTCTCGTCCGCCTTACAGAGGTATAAAGACCCCGAGATGCATATGAACAGTTTGGTCGTTACACGACGAGGCAACGCATTTACCTCAGAAATCTGCGGAAGTTCTGTTACAACGGATCTTCCACCATTAAAAAACGATTATTGCTACTCAGCTGGGACCAAATAATGTTTATTGTTTGCATGGTCTTTGTATAGCGGATCGGAATGGTAGTGTTTTGTGTTTTCGTAGGCGCGAGCGAGGCTGGAGCTCAGAGAGACAGCCACCAAGAGTGATGCTGAAGACGTGGTGGAGATCATGAAACACAGGTACACGCACAAATGCTGAGAATGAGGATCTATAATAGAAATAGAATTGTAAATGTGAATACTTTTATAGTCCCTATAATATTAGTAATGTCAGTGGCCAACCCTTAGTATACGTCACACAGGAAGTCCAACCCTTAGCAAATGTCACACAGGAAGTCCAACCCTTAGCAATTGTTACACAGGAAGTCCAACTCTTAACGTACATCACACAGAAGGTCCAAGCAATAACATACATCACACAAAGTGTGATGTCCCAATCCAACAACCCGGAAGACCCACCCAGATGTCAAATCACTTGATGGGGATGCCCCTTTGGGAGTAGTAATTCAAAGTGACAGGTTATGCCCTACACTAACTACTGCTATCCTGTTGGACTTGTACTTTTAATGCTATCCTGTTGGGCTACAATGTGCGTGTGTGTGTTAGTCTGGCAGATACCTTTTCCGACGGTACTGGAGGTCTGGATTTTGAGCGGTCAGTGCTGGGTGTTGGAATGAGTCAGCGCTCGGCTGCTAAGAGATTCATCACCGCACTCAACATGCAAGCACAGCGCACACACACCACGTTGTACGACGTCACACAACTACGCAGTCTGGCCAAGGACCTCAACATACAGGTGAGACCCATGTACATACACATCCCTGTTGCTTATTGTCTTACAGACTGGTTATGTCTCACCTCTCAGGATTTTAAATGTTTCATGCTTGTATGTGTCGTGTGTTTTGATTCAGGTTGCGGACTTTGAAGGTTTCATTAGTTCTCTGAATGAACAGGGCTACCTGCTGAAGAAAGGACACCGACAGTACCAGCTACAGACTATATAACTCAGACAAACATCCTTTTATACTTGCTGTAACAATCATTTTTGGGTGTAAATATTTGGGCCTCTGTTCAATCTTGCTTTCTGTATTTAAGAATATATAAACGGTAAACCCTATAGTAGAATCCTGAATTATTAATTGATGTCTAAATTTTAATTCCTGACAAATACTTTTGCATTTTTAATATTTTGTTTACTTGAAATGCATAATAATCAAATAACATAATTAATTTAAACAATTATCATTATTTTGCATGTTGTAACACAAAATGTGTAAAAGTCCAATGGGGTGAATATGTTTGAATGGCTCTGTTGTTCATGTACAGTGTACATACCTCAGTAGTGGTTACAAATTGAGGGGTGGCCAGTCCTGTTTTAGCTGTGCCAGGTGAAAAACACATTCAATGTTTTTGCATGTCCAGATGACAAGCAGGTCAATCAATACATGGTGGCAGTTCACAGTCTTTAAAGGGCAACTACACCGAAAAAACATATTTTTTCTCACTTATCGTCGTCACTTATGTAGTAGAAATGTGAAAGCATTTTTGAAATTGGTGCCATCTAGGCAGAGAAAAAGATTAAAATGTGTTTTTGGCTCATGTGGATGAAATACACCAAATCCCAGAATGCACTTGAATCCAGATCTGCTGCAGAACTAGGGGGACAAGGACAGGGACAATCAGGTGGGGTTGGGAAGTAGCAGGAGCAATCTGTAGGCAGCAACCTGATCTGCAACACAACATGGAGGATTTTCGACAAGGAGAGTTATGCGTCAGTCAGGCCGGGTAGCAATGTGGCGCGGTCCTAAGGTTAAACTGGACACAAAATGAAAGCTTTCCTTGGATTTATAAAGAATTGAATGTAAACATTTGGGATATAAGACCGGACAGACTGACCCTAGTCCACTGGCACACCACTGCATACCTTTTTTGTTAGTTTTTGAGGGGTGATCTAAACAATTATGGGCTTGTAAAGTAGGGAATCTCCATTGGCACAGGCTTTCAGAGTAACCATGTGACTGAAAACTATGAATATCCAAAGAGTTACTCAGGCGCAGACGACCTAACAGGCAAGAAGTTACTCCACCAACTGGATGTCCCATTGGGGGGTGAGTCTACCAAGCACTACCTCAGTTGTGGGGCACTTGTAAATGAAGATCCATTGATCATCAATTCGATATGTTCTCTGGTGATGTTTTCACAGGCACGGATTACATTAAAAGTCGTTAAATTACATATATATTAAAACAGAATGTGCAGCCAGTATCACACATCCTGAACTTCGTGGCGATTAGCACAGCAACCGCGTGACGCAACATGACAACCTGAACGTGATTGGTAGACAATCTGCTTCGGCGCTATACGGTCTGTCGAAAACATGACAAGGGATTCCTATCTCCTAATTTCTTAACATCTCTGCTCATACAGCGACACTGTAAAACACGACATATTTCGCAGAATACGGCAACAAACATGGAGCCACGGAGCATATAGCACAGTGGGGTGATCCGCTGGAGTTTGTTGACGAAGTCAGGAAGAGAATAAACTAGTGAGGAGTTGTTATAGGCATCTTATTGAAATGGTAAAACGTGTAGTTGAAGGTAGTTTGTAAGTCGCGTCTTATCGCGATGTTTTTCCTGTCGGTTTGTAAACATAACTTTGCGGTGTCGGCGCGATGGCATGTAGTTAATGTGACATGGTGCTCCAGAAGTAGTGTGTGTCGGCCAGCTCTTGCGTCATGGCGGCAGGGTGTGTGTGATAGGGCAGAGGTTAAATGGCTGCAGAGACTCAAAAACAGAATCTCCTCTGTTGACCAGTGGTCCAGCTGCACACAGTGTCACACGCACACCCCACAGGACGCGCACAACTTAACGACACCTGAAGCTACCGACCAGTGGCAGGCGCTCAAAGGTCCTGGCAAACCAGTCTACCTGTCATGTCTCCGGAGAGGTCACGAGAGGACGCAGGAGAACCACAGCAGCTTCAGGTTTTGTCCTACAGACCCCTCCTTGTCCTACCCTCATCTTTTGGGATTGAGGTGGTTTCCAGGGAGGTCTTTGGTATCTACAGGCTGGAGAGGCCTCTGTAGTGGAAAACCCCGTGAGACACCAGGCGACATCCCATCAGCAGTGGACCAGACTGAAGCCAGGCAGGCAGCTGACAGACCCACTGATACTGGCCAGGGACTGTTCAAGTTTAAAGAACTGGTGGGTTGTGTTTGTGGACAGACATGTGGCGGTGGTTTCAGGAGATTGCTTCTATCTGAGTCCCCAACAGAATTTGTAAGGTGATGCATGGGATGAGTTAGATTAAATGCTGCTATGTATTTCTAATTGGATTGGTTGACACATCTGGTCAAACTGAGATTCTTTAAAGCCACTTGTTGTATTTCAGAAATTGTATTTAGAGTCTGAATTACAACAGCCCTAAATCAATGTGGTTGTATAGAACAAGAGAATAGATCATAAAAAATTAAGTACCAATTGAAGGTATAACTAAATTATGCTACCTCTTTTATGGTTGGTTTCCCTTGCTGTCACTTGTCTTTATGTCAAGAAATAATTTGAGACAGAACTGAACACTATCTAGTAAGATTAACAAATGCTCTGTCTTGCGCAGAATGTTGCTCAAACTTACCTTTAACTGTGCGTGTGTGTGTGTGTGTGTGTGTGTGCCTGTTCCAGTATGAGAATCCATGGACCATCCCCAACCTCCTCTGTGTGTGTCGCATCGCACTGGCTCCAGTCCTGGCGGTTCTGATCACTGAACAGCACTTTCATTTGTCTCTGGGGCTGTTCGCTTTGGCTGGGTTTACTGATGTGGTATGTCTGCCTGCCTGCACACACACACACTCACACACACATACAATTTAACACTGACATCATTTTGCATATTACAAGTTGTTCCTGGTCAGAATGGCTGACGTGTCTTCTTGACAACTTCATCAACCAATAGCGGTCGGCGACGTAATGTCACATGATCAGATGCAGGTAATGCTTGAAATAGCTGTAATTGTGCTAAGATGGTTTTTCGCAGCATGTTTGTTTGAGAGAAGACAGGATAAAATAGATAAAGTATACTGCATTTGTTACTACATAACGAACTATTGGTCTGAGCTGTTTCAGTTTGTTAAGTTTTATGTTTCAAGCCTACAACAGATGGAGTGACAATCAGGAGTCAACTTAGCTTCAGCATAGGGAGGGGTTTGTGAAAAGGGGAGGAGCCGGTGGCAGCATGCAGTACAGATATGCAGATGTTTCTCCACTCAGACGGTCAGTGTTCTTGAGTAGTGAACTACACTTTAAAAAATGAAGTAGACACCTTAACATTTGTAATTGGTAGATAAGTTATTAATCTCAAATATAAGCCTATCTTTTTGCATAGGGATGAGTGTTCCAGGTTACCTGATGGAAATGGCTCAAATCTAGCATTGTATCGTGTAAATTGGCTTCAGTGACTTCTCATGGTTGATGCGGATATTAGGATTGATCAGTCATTCTAACTTTACACTTTTGCAATTACTGAAGTATGCCCCTTTTGTTTTGAAATGAAACTATAACAATAACCTCAGTTGAAAAATCAGACATCGGTTAACCTTGTGTGCAATCTCCAGCTGGACGGTTATATAGCTCGTACCTGGGCCAGCCAGAAGTCTGCATTGGGCAGCGCTCTCGACCCATTGGCTGACAAGATCCTCATCAGCGTTCTCTATGTCAGTCTGACTTGTGCTCAGTTAATCCCAGGTGAAAAGTGTAATGTTTGTATTCATCTTTAAGTCCTTCCTTTAAAATACATTAAGTATTTGTTTATTTTGCTTAATAATCCCAGTTATTGAACAATTAATTTGTTTTATATTTCTTTGTTCTTTCAGCTCCTTTGACAGTGTTGGTTATTGCCAGAGACATCGGTCTGATTGCTGCTGTTTTCTACGTCAGATACAAGACTGTCCCACCTCCTGTAAGACACACACACACACACTTAGTGGACTGGTTTAAAGCCTCCTGGTAGGGACATGATGTCAGTCAGGATGTCTAGATACGAACTAGATGGGAGTGGATCCAGTACTCAGCATATTTCTTCTTAGACTAGTTTATATTTCTTTACTCTTCTCTCTATATTTACTAATATGTCTCCCCTTTTGTTCTCCAGGTGAGTCTCAGTAAATTCTTTAACCCCTGCTATACAACAGCACAGCTCAAACCCACCATTCTTAGCAAGGTAAGTGTTATATACACTAATGTGTGTATATATGCCTTCAAATAGGCACATGCGTGTACAGAGTTGTTCAGGAGTTTCTTTTTTAAAACGTCTTTTTTAAAACCTCTTTGGCAGTTATTACCGCTACGAAAGAGTCTTTCGTCTTTGCGCACCTGGATTTTGTCAGTTCCTCCCATTCCTCCATGTAGATCCTCAAGCTCTGTCTGATTAGAGCATTGATAAGGTGCAATCTTCAGTTCTTCCTAAAGAATCCAGGCTTTGGCTAGCCCACTCATGGAGTCTCTCCAGTGTTGTATCAAGTGGTGCTATGGGTTGATGTTGTACTTAAAAGTCCCAGTCTGAGGTCTTGAGCGCTCTGGATCAGGTTTTCCTAAAAAAAACCTGCTGTATTTTTTGTGGCGTCTATAATAAAGGAACGAATGATTGAATTAGATGGTTCGGCCTTTTTAAAGTGTGAAAATGTTGTGATAAAATGCTGTTCTGAAGTCGTGCAAAAGTAACCCAGTTGTCACTTGTGTGTTGTTTGTGTGCATTCAGGTGAACACGGCGATCCAGCTCTTTCTAGTCGCAGCATCGTTGGCCTCACCCGTGTTTCATTACACGGACAGTCTACTCCTGCAGGCCCTATGGTAACACAATACAGGCTAAACACACTGGAAATATACATTTATTACATGTATTTGCATGTATTGGTGATTTGGTGTCTGTGTATGCAGGTATATCACAGCTGTGACAACGACCGTGTCAGGCTACAGCTACTATCATTACGGCATGAAGACGGTTGCTGTTCTCAACAGCCCCAAGTAACCATAGCAACCATGGCAACTTACCAACGACAATAAACCTTAACACTTCCCATGTAACACTTGCCACACCAAATGTTGTCTGAAGACTTTAGTTGAACACGTTTAAAGACGCTGAAATGAACTCGGGTGTTTCTTATCCCTGGATTGCAATGGGAACCGACCTGTGAAATGATAAACCTTTTTGTATCTGAATAATAATGTCATGAAAACCGTGTACCTGTTCTGATTGCCTTGCGGCTACATATAAAATGATTGTTTGTATTGCTAATATGGTCTCTGAAGGATTTTGCGGGAGGTTTTGAACACTACAACATATTCGTGGTAATACTCATTTTACCACTCACATTAAAGAAACAGAGGGTTGGTGACAACTTGAGTGATTCTTTTTAGCTATAACAGCTAGAATCTAGGTTGACTAAAAGTCCATGTTGTGCCAGTACGGTGCATATGCAAGCACTGT
>CM055754.1:6564453-6574453 GCA_029465975.1 Dallia pectoralis
CTTTGACGACCACAGGGAGGTGCGTGTTTCTCTTCAGCCAAGCAATGTGTTCCCAGCATAGAGTGGGGTCAATAGCCTGAGCGACATACACAGCCAGTCCACTGTTTTCACCATAACCCTCAGCACTAGAGAATGCCAGGTCTGCTGAACTAAAGTTGACCATCCTTCATACACACACACACACACACACACACACACACACAGACGAAAATGAGAGCTACCACATGATTTAATACTGTGCCAATGTTTATAAATATAAATATGCGGTCTGGTTACGATTGTGTTTTTGGTTCCTACTTCAGGTTGGGGGGAAGTTTAAAGCGGTTGCGCACATCGTCTCGTCTCTTTCCAAGGTAGGGCGTATCCACAGTGACAAAGATGGCCTTATAGCCCGCGCCCTCGGCCCGCCGCACCAACGACAGGGTGAGGTCTCGATCCTTATAGATGTAGAGCTGCACAGATGACATCAGTGTACCAGATGTAAACTAGACCAGCAATGTGATCTGTGATGCAATGCAACAGGTACAATGTGGCACTCCACCTGCATCCAGAGTAGGCCGTCGCCTGCTGATGACCTCACTTCCTCTATGGTGGAGGTGGCCCAGGAACTCAACATCATCCCAATCCCTGCCCTGTAGGTGGCTGGAAAATAGAGTATTTTACGGTATATACAGGAAGCAGCTCTGTGTGTGTGTGTGTTAGACTGTGTGTGTGTGTGTGTGTGCGTGCGTGTGCGTGTGCGTGTGTGGATGTTAGACTGTGTGTGTGTGTGTTAGAGTGTGTCTACCTTTGGCTGTAGCCGTCTCTCCGTCAGGGTGGGCCATCCTCTGCATGGCGGTTGCCCCCACACAAACGGGCATGCTGATTGGCTGGCCTAACACACTTACACTTAGATCCACACTAGACACATCTCTCAGTACCCTAGGGAGCAGACGCCATCTACACACACACACACACACACACACACATTTGTTTTACTATCTTTGTTGAGACCCCTCAAAATATTCCTATAAAAAATGCATCTTCCCTAACTGTAATCCCAGACTTTAACCCTAAGTTGACCCCTAGCTACCAACTTTCATCTTAACTATAACCGAAGCGCCCCATTTCCCCACAGGGACCATCATGTTTTATTTGTCTCTTCAAGTGTTGTAATACAGCGAGAGTATTCATCCCTCAGAAACTGTGTCACAACAACGAAATAGATTTAATCTGGAGACACAAAGGTCTATAATATCAAAGTAACAGATAACATTTTCAAGTTGTCCTAATTTAAGTGAAAATACAAAACAGAAGTTAGGTGAGTGAATGAGTGTATTTCAGGTTTGCACATCTGGACACAGCATTTTTTGCCCATTCTTTATCGCAAATAAATTTCTCAAACTGTCAAGATGAATGCTGACCTTCGATGAATACCTATTATGTTCTGAATTGGATTGAAGTGCAGGCTTTGACTGGGCCACTCCAGTACATTAACCTGTTTTTAAGCCACTCCAGTTTGGCTTTGGCCGTCATTGTCTTGTTGGAAGATTAATCGTCTCCCACGGTCTCTGGAAGGCATTAGCAGGTTTTCTTCCAGGATTTCTGCATCATCTGGGCTATTGTGTCAGTTTGCGCAGCCACTGTCTCCCAGTTTGGACGTGGAATACTGTAAGTCCTTTAGAGATGCCATTGACCACTTGGTGGCCTCCCTGACTAATGCGTCTCTCGTTTTGATACTCAGTTTTTAAGGGCAGTCTGTTCCTGACAGGTTTACAGTCGTGCCGTTTTCTCTCTCATTTCTAAATAACAAACTTCACTGGGGCCTTGGGGATATTCAAACCCCACACCTTTAATACGGTTTTGAAAAACCGTATTAGCTTTGAATGTTTCTTCATCTTCATCATTTGGTTTTGTGAGGAATAGTACTACCCAACTGTGGGAACTCCCATAGACAGGTTTATTAACCATAAATATATATAATTCTATTCAAGAAATTAAAAGACATATGGTTGCATCACAGCTGATTCAGGAGTAAACGGGTAAAATACTTCCTGTTTTATATTTTCAATCACTTTAGAACAATTAGAAAAATAAACTTAGATGTTGTGGACTTTTTTGTGTTAATCTGAAAACATCTTTTGATTTTTTTTTACGCTATCCCAGAAGTCTAAAATTGCCTTTAATTAACTGACATTTCCCAACATTGTATAATTGTCCATGTTTTAATAGATTTTGCAGTTCTGAAGACTTCCAATGGTACAGTATGTTAAGAAAATCATTAAAGTACAGTTTTTTCTGTGAAATTATCAACTAATTAGTGACCAGCACTGGAAAATTATTGTTAAAATAATCTATCCAGGCCAATATTAAGTAAACATTTGGTGTGTTATACAGTGAGCTGCACAATTCTATACTATTTTGTATGTAACTACCTTTGATTGTCAACATTGTTAAGTAAGAGAAGAATGTCTGTCTGTACAGTATGTTACTTACCTGGAGAAAGTTGCAGTGTGTTTGTCTGTAAAAGTGTGTGCTGTACTTACCTGGAGAAAGCAGCAGTGTTTTCTGCCAGTGTCTCTTGCTCGTCGGCTCCAGAGCAGTAGTAGTCAAACACAGCTTTAGGTAAAACCCTCTTGGCCCTGGACTCGTAGTCAGCGACACACACCAATGTCTCAGACATGACACATGCAAGCGTATTCACACAGACGAATGAAATGGCTTTAACACACGTTGGCCCTCACAGGCTGACTAACACTCCACACAGCCAGACGGCCAGTGTCACTACACTCGGATCATCTAACCACTAGCAATTATTAACCTGACGTTTACAGAACCGGCACATGCTCACCTAAACCTGATCATTGACCCCTCAATCTTCCAGCTTAAAAACACGGTTTTATGACAACACAGTCTGCGCTGCAAACACAGGAGATCCACGTACAAATATTTATTTAGGTGATTACAGTCACAGGTCAATAATCATACAACCTTACCTTTAATTGATGTATGCATTCAGCACTGCAGTGATTAAAAAGGCAATATGTATTTTCACCTAACCCTAGAATATTAGATGTTATAAAAACGGATTGATTTGAGATAAGAGGACACCAATGCGGAATGTCCCGTATACACACGGATGTACACACACACACACCCAGGAATCAGTCACGTCACTTTTTATTGAGCTTAAGTTATCATCTCTGTTTTCCTGTTTGTTGTCTGAGAGGATATTAATGAACACTTTGTGATGAAAGTTTCTGGTTGTCTCTTTTTTCTTCTGCCTCTGTATCTTTGGCTCTTCCTCATTAAAACCGTCCTCTTCACCCCTTGTCAAGTCTCTGACGGCTGCCCCCCCTCTGTGATACAAACACTCTTTAGGCCTATGAAGGGTTATAAAATGTCCTATGTACATTTGCGAACTTATGTCTGCAACGTCTTGTTCAATGAGTAGATCATGTACCAGGCCAAAATGGAACCAGAATATTTGAAGATGAGCTGGACACACATATTGTGTAATAATTGGAGGTTGAATGTTTATCAATCTAGCATTTATCACAAGGCAAATGTGTTATCTAACCGCCCGTCCCCAACGCTAATAATAATAAATTAACCCCTGAGTATTACCTGATGGGCCTGGTTGCTGCAGTCGGCTCTATTGTCCGACGGCAAATAGAAAATGCTGACATAAAGATATGCCTGCGTCTGATTATAAGTTCCAGTAATCTGTCATGCTGATTTCCAATAGAGAGCATGGCCAAACTGTTAAGCTTGTTTGACTCATGGTGGAGAGCAACTGGTTTTACCAAACGCACACTCACAGACGCCGACATGGTGAGGAAAATGCATGGGGACGCACACAGCTTCACAAAAGCCCCTACTGATTTATACTCTATACTCCCTTCAGTAACAAACAACCTGGACATCAAGCACACCCCTCAGATCGTTCACATTTCTAAGTTGGTTTCTTAGAAGATTTACACATATTTGAAAGGTCGCATGATGGAATTTATTGTCATTTATTCATTTTTGACTAAGTGTTATGAAGGGGTTATTTTGTCTCCGATGCTCCATTGATTTCAGATTTTAATGTCGTCTTTGTATTTTCTCTGAAGAGCTCCTGACCTGGTATCCGCGGGCAATTTCACACACTGCTAGTTAGTAAGCATAGAGAAAGTGGAGAAGTGGTGGCATGGTTTAACACATGAGGAAGATGTGAGGAAGATGGAAGAATCATTTGATCATTAATGAAAAGTAAGTCTGTGTTCTATGGTTGGAAAACATATAATACATAATTGTTTATCTGTTCATAGGTACACAAAGATCATGTCTCAGACGAATTACTAAGAATGGCTTTTTTGTCAGCCAGTCCCGAGGCCATGCTCAAAACTCGGTGTAGTTATTAATCTAGTTCAAAAGGATGTTAGTTTAGAGTTGTTAAAGAAACTTTCTGAATATTTTCATTCTTTTTAGACACTAATTCTGAAAGAACTGAGCGAGAGCCAAAACAGGTTCCGGGAAACACGATACCGCTTCCATATGTCCAAACTTTTAGGCACTAGACTGAGGCAGCAAGTTAAGCAAGAGTATTTGAATGCAGCCCACACACACACACACACACTATACATACTAACACATTCAACCACCCACATATGCACATCTGTCCTCCTGCAGCCTCTCCAGTCTTCGTTGCCCAGTCCTGAAATAGCAGCCTTCCTCCCACTCCCAGTCTTACATAAGATCACATTTCACTGCAGAGGAACTCACCCAAGTGTGTGTGTGTGTGTGTGTGTGTCTCCACTTTCTCCAGTAGGCTGTGAACGAGAGACAATTTGGCATATCTCTCAAAACAATGAACTACTTCTAAGGTGTTAAGTGATGTTTCCCTTCAAGGGACATCAAAATAAGCAAATGTGCTAGTAGGTGTTTTATGTTAAACAATAGGTCAGGAGAAATCCAAAGACATAGTAATAGTACTATTAGTTTGTAAATTAATAATATAGTGATGTTTTACCGTAATTAGTTTGTAACAATTATATAGTGATAATGTTATTAGTGTGTAGTCCAATTATATAGTGACCTTATTATTTGTAAATAATAAAATAATACAGTGATATCATTATTAGTGTGTAAAAATAATACAGTGATAGCATTATTAGCGTGTAAAAATAATACAGTGGTATCAATATTAGTGTGTAAAAATAATACAGTGATATCAATATTAGTGTGTAAAAATAATACAGTGATATCAATATTAGTGTGTAAAAATAATACAGTGAGATCAATATTAGTGTGTAAAAATAATACAGTGATTTCACTGTCAGTGGATAATGAAATAATAACGTTGTAGTATTATTAGTGTGTAAAAATAATTTAGCTACAGTAATATTACTGTGTAATCCAACTATATCGTGATAGTATTGTAAGTGTATAATCTAATATTATAGTGACAGTATTATCATGTTGTAATCCATTAATACAGTATAGTATTAATACTGTGTATCTAACCAGTCTCATCAGCAGCCCAGTGACAAGTGTTGCTATGGCGAAGGAGAGGTATGAGCCCTGTGCCGGCATGCTCACATGATCCCCTGTCAGATACCCAGGAGTCGGCTACACATGCGCACACATGATTCACATGCGCACACATGATTCACATGCACACACATGATTCACATGGACACACATGATTCACATGCACACATATGATTCACATGCACACATATGATTCACATGCACACACATGATTCACACGGTCACACATGATTCACATGCGCACACATGATTCACATGCGCACACATGATTCACATGCGCACACATGATTCACATGCATGCTGACATGATCCCCTGTCAGATACCCAGGAGTTGGCTACACATGCGCACACATGATTCACATGCGCACACATGATTTACATGGACACACATGATTCACATGCGCACACATGATTCACATGTGCACACATGATTCACATGCACACATATGATTCACATGCACACACATGATTCACATGCACACACATGATTCACACGCACACACATGATTCACATGCACACACATGATTCTGAGTTAGTGTGGATTATTTAGTCCAGGGATGTCAAACTCATTGCAGAGTGCCAATATTCTGCAGACACCTTTCATTTTGTGTTCAAGTAAGACCGTGGCCCTGTGATAAACCGGGTGCCTAACCTGGATGTGGCATTCATCAATCGGGTATAAGGGAAGAGTGAAAATCTGCAGACACAGCCGTCTGTAGAATAAGACTGACACGTGCTTAACTTTATCCTGTCTCGCAGTCCTTGTTCGCACTCTGATCCACAGTGAAAGCCTGGAGAGTTCTGCCGGGCAGTTTATCCTACAGGGACGAGATCCACAAGGTTAGTGATTCAGTGAAAAGTTACGTCAGAAAATGTTTATGGATAGGAATATAATTGTATGTGTAAAATGCAGTGATGTGTATATTTAGAGAGGAGAAGGAGACTTCCATGTAGGCAGTGAGTCTTGCATCACATCTCACACAGCAAAGAGATGACACATAGAGAGGTGTCCCTCAGGGCATGTTGCTTTTGGCTCTACATTTCACTTCAAATCAATAAGTTATAGTATTAATTG
Source organism: Dallia pectoralis (assembly GCA_029465975.1). Classification (NCBI taxonomy): domain Eukaryota; kingdom Metazoa; phylum Chordata; class Actinopteri; order Esociformes; family Umbridae; genus Dallia; species Dallia pectoralis. The sequence continues at coordinate 6,571,044 of CM055754.1, forward strand.
GAAAACTAAAACAATTATATTTGATTCAAAACATTGTCAAAGATATCAACAGGCAAAATACAAGTTTAGCTTTGAAAAAAAAACAGAGCCTCTCCTGCTTCAGAACCCAGAATGTAGCAGATTAATATTCCTAAATCGCACATGAGTTAGGGGACACGTTTACTACAGGATGATTTACATGAAGTTGGGTAAATAATACCGTTTACAGGAGTGTTTTGTTTTCAGCCGTGCCATGTTGCGGTTCATAGACACGAGAAGAGAACATTGTCACGAAAGCCAGGCGCAGAGGTCAGTTCGTTGAATGGAACATTTATTTACCATGCCTGAATAAAACAACAGAGCTATTTCGCTCAGCAGCGGAACATGAAGTAGTTGGGAAAACAAACTGCTGCACTATGTTAATAAAGAAAACAAAAGGGAGCGTCTCAGCTCAACAATACAATCCTAGTATAGTGTACTCCTAGATCCACAGAACTGGTAAAAATATCACGCACGGCCAAACAGAGGGAACATATATACACCTCCTAATAAGGGGATTTACACATGGTGTGTGCAATTACAAGACAAGACAATTGGAGTAATTAAGGAGGAGCGGAGTGGCTAGAAGGCTGGTGGCGACGAATCCCAATCGTAGATGAAGAGAGCACAGTTTCGAGTGGAATCGTGACTAACATATAAAGGAAAGAGAGCAGATATAGGAAACAAACCTTTACTGCATGTACTGTGTTTGCACAATTTAATCATGTATTCTGGATAGAAGTTCTGTACGATTAATCCAAAGTGTACTGCAGGGAAAGCAAAATGCAGAGCCTGGATGTCACGTTCTTGGTATTTATTACCATCAAGGACAAACAAAAACTAAGCACCAACGTAAAAAGTACACGGAGGAGAAATGAAATGCGCGTACACAAAGCGACTTACTAAAACATATTTTTGGGGGTTACTGAGCAAGACATTTTAATACTAAGAGACATGGACAACATCTGTTTTATCTACTAATTATTATCAATGCCTTGTCTGTGTGCCTAAGATAAGATACATCTGGCATACAACAAAGCTGTGAGAAGGCCGAGTGTCCCAAAGAGAGATTTGAGAACCACTTGTATGTAAAATATCCCCACGAGCAATTACAAACTTGAGAGGGACTTGCACAATTTCAATGCTACCTATAAAAAATATAAAACTATTTTACTACTTTACAAACAAATTAATGTAAGTGAATATATTATCCTTAGGAATATCTGTAATGCAGTTGTATCTAGACCGCATGTGCCCAGAAGAAAACGTTGGAGACGGACCCCCGTGCTTTAATGGTTTCATCCAGTAGATGTAGCCCTTTCCTTTCACCCCCCTCAGTGCTATAATGGTTTCATCCAGTAGATGTAGCTCTTTCCTTTCACCCCCCTCAGTGCTTTAATGGTTTCATCCAGTAGATGTAGCCCTTTCCTTTCACCCCCCTCAGTGCTTTAATGGTTTCATCCAGTAGATGTAGCCCTTTCCTTTCACCCCCCTCAGTGCTTTAATGGTTTCATCCAGTAGATGTAGCCCTTTCCTTTCACCCCCCTCAGTGCTTTAATGGTTTCATCCAGTAGATGTAGCCCTTTCCTTTCACCCCCCTCCGTGCTTTAATGGTTTCATCCAGTAGATGTAGCCCTTTCCTTTCACCCCTCTCAGTGCTTTAATGGTTTCATCGAGTAGATGTAGCCCTTTCCTTTCACCCCCCTCCGTGCTTTAATGGTTTCATCCAGTAGATGTAGCCCTTTCCTTTCACCCCTCTCAGTGCTTTAATGGTTTCATCCAGTAGATGTAGCCCTTTCCTTTCACCCCTCTCAGTGCTTTAATGGTTTCATCGAGTAGATGTAGCCCTTTCCTTTCACCCCTCTCAGTGCTTTAATGGTTTCATCCAGTAGATGTTGACCTTTTCTTTCACCCCCCGCCCCCACCATGCTTTAATGGTTTCATCCAGTAGATGTTGCCCTTTCCTTTCACCCCCCTCAGTGCTTTAATGGTTTCATCCAGTAGATGTAGCCCTTTCCTTTCACCCACCTCCGTGCTTTAATGGTTTCATCCAGTAGATTTAGCCCTTTCCTTTCACCCCCCTCAGTGCTTTAATGGTTTCATCCAGTAGATGTAGCCCTTTCCTTTTACCCCTCTCAGTGCTTTAATGGTTTCATCCAGTAGATGTAGCCCTTTCCTTTCACCCCCCTCAGTGCTTTAATGGTTTCATCCAGTAGATGTAGCCCTTTCCTTTCACCCCCCTCAGTGCTTTAATGGTTTCATCCAGTAGATGTAGCCCTTTCCTTTTACCCCTCTCAGTGCTTTAATGGTTTCATCCAGTAGATGTAGCCCTTTCCTTTCACCCCCCTCAGTGCTTTAATGGTTTCATCCAGTAGATGTTGCCCTTTCCTTTTGCCACCAAAGACCAAGTAGAGCCAACCACCCCATCGGTTTCATATTGAGTAGGTGTCTAATGTTTTCAGCTCCCGGGACAATTGTCCACGACCTGAGAAAAGTGTGTCCAATAACAGAATTATGACACAGGGAGTCTAAATGAACTGCTGACTCAGCACATGTTACAGGAATGTAAAGTTAGATACTCTGTCATACTCATTATGTTTATACACACACACTGTTTTGGAACCACACGTAACCATGTCCTAATATCGCATGTTTCTTACTCCCCATATCCCTAGATATTCACACCATATGGACTGCACAAAGGCTTGAGCTCGCCCACACGCTCAGGACCTCACCACATGAGGATGGAGTGGGAGAGTTGGAGCTAAACACACTCCGAAGAAGACCTGCACACACACACAAACTCGCACACATACGCTGGCACACACACACACACACACACACACATTTGCTTGCACACATACACACACACACACAATCGCTCGCTCGCACACACACGCACGCAAGCACGCACGCGCACACACACACACACACACACGCGTGCACCAACTCCACAGGTTAATGTTTTTGGGATTCTAGTTCTCTCTAGCAACTATGTGGAAAGACCTGTAAAAAATACATACAGTTGTTATTGTCCTGACCTGCAGACAGGAACCCAACCTCTATCTATTTCTTGATACAATAGACTGTTATTTGTTGCTGTATTATAGATCCAACAAACTGTCTACATTGGTTGAACATTTTCTCTCTCTCCCTCTCTCTCTTCCTTTCTCTCTCTGTCTCTCTCTCTCACTCTCTCTGTTTCTATCTCTCTCTCTCTCTGTGTGTGTGTGTGTGTGTAGGCTCAATACGCATGTCAGAGTGAGTCAGTGCGTGGAGGCAGCAGCGGTTCTGTCTCCCAGAGAGCAGGCTGACAGATAGAACCGGGCATTAAAAAGCCAGTAGCCAAGAACATAATCCTGGTGTACACTGGGTATTTAACAAGTCACTAG
>CM055754.1:6579453-6686387 GCA_029465975.1 Dallia pectoralis
AAATAACCACTCACTGTGGTGAATTTAATCATCTGGTATCTCAAATAACCACTCACTATGGTGAATTTAATCACCTGGTATCTCAAATAACCACTCACCATGGTGAATTTAAGCACCTGGTATCTCAAATAACCACTCACTATGGTGAATTTGATCACCTGGTATCTCAAATAACCACTCACCATGGTGAATTTAATCATCTGGTCTCTCAAATAACCACTCACCATGGTGAATTTAATCATCTGGTCTCTCAAATAACCACTCACCATGGTGAATTTAATCATCTGGTATCTCAACTAAACACACACTATGGTGAATTTAATCATCTGGCCTAGGAAACGCCTTGTAAATGGCATTATTTGGGTTTTTCGTGGACATATGGATTAGGATTCTATCACTTTGAATGCTGATTGTAATTCTTCTGTTTGTCAATATACTTTCCTTGGTATGTGATTGGCTGATTTTGTACTGCCCCTTTAAACCAGCATCGGCCGCATGTTCTCAGCAGACAAAAAGAGAGTGGAGACGGCACTAGAACACTGCAACCTACCATTTGGACGGGTAAGCATTATATCCAGAAAATACTACTTGTGTGATAAAAAAGACCATGCAATATTACTGTACAGTCAATCTAAGTGTTAACATGCAAAACCCTTGAAACGTGAATCATCAGAGTGGCATTTCCGATTCTTTGCAGAGTGACTCTATTCCCATCGAGGATTTCACCCACGACGCTTATAGATCTTTCCTCTCCCACCTCTGTCCACGGCCGGAACTCAACTCAATCTTCTCTCAGCAGTGAGCACTTTCACACGGAGCCCCTACTGTAACCACAGGCGCTTTGTAAACAATCCCTTCATAAGAACTCTGCTCGGTTTTCTCTTAACACTACGCACCAGCAACCACTTCTGACTTTCCTTCCCGTAGGGGTGCCAAAGGTGCTTACCTGTCTGTGGACCAGATGACAGACTTTATTAACGAGAGGCAGAGAGATCCTCGTCTAAACGAGATCCTCTATCCGCCTCTCAGACCGTGTCAAACACAGAGCCTGATGGAGAAATATGAACGTAACGACGGCCTGCTAAAACAAGGTGCGTGTTTTGTCCGACCGCACGTATGTTCCTTGGGTGGATGTTCGCCGGCTTGTCTTTTCACATAAGCGTGTTTGACGTGTGTGAGGTTGTTTTGATCGTTGTTTCTGTGCTCTGTAGGTCTGATCACATTAGAGGGGCTCAGTAGGTACCTGGTGTCTGATGAGAACGCCGTGATCCCTCATGAGAAGCTGGATCAGTCAGAGGACATGACCTTCCCTCTATCTCACTACTTCATCAACTCTTCGCACAACACCTACCTCACAGGTGCCCGGTTACAGGTTCTGCCAGCACAGCACATGATCCATTTTAGATGTTGAGTTAAATGAAATGGAGTCTGGTGCACATGTTGACATGTATCAGGTCCTCAGATCGTTACTTAGCATGTGATACAAGAGAAAAGTGCAAACGGTTAGTGTGTAGAGGGTTTACTGTGCTGTTGTGATACTATTCCACCGTGATGCAAAAACCAAATGGTCGAACCTGTAAGGGCATTTTTCCATTGAAAAAGTTCACTTTTGCCCCCAGCTCTCCTGTTTGTAAGTTACGGTTGATTTGAAGTGAAGTTAGATTTTGTATGCAATTGATAACTAACTGTAATGCTTGAAAGGGTTAAGGTCCTTACAAGGATAGTTATTAACTTGTGTATGTGTTGTTGTGTGTATGTAAACGTGTTTGTTTGTACGTGCATGTGTGCAGCGGGCCAGCTGGCAGGCAGTTCGTCAGTGGAGATGTACCGTCAGGTGCTGTTGGCAGGCTGCCGCTGTGTGGAGCTGGATTGTTGGAAAGGACGAACCACAGAGGAAGAACCAGTAATCACACATGGCTTTACCATGACCTCAGAGATTTGTTTTAAGGTAGCTACGCATTGATGTACAAACACAGAGAGACTTCTTTGAAATTATGCCCATTAAATTGCATTTTTGTCAAGGCTAGATTAGTGTGATAAACAGGTTAAGAAGATGTCAGTTCATTAGTTAACTATTCGAACAAATTACAAAAAAAAAAAAACTTGAAACCCTTCTCTCACCCATTGCCTTCAAACCTCTCCTGTCTGAACTCTTGTCCGATCACTGTACGTGTTAACTGTCTGGTTTTCACCCACCCCTTTTTCTCACCTTTGCCACACCCATTTTACACAGTGGATCATTTTCACCTGCACTGCTGTCATACCTGTTTACATTCTTGAATATTCTATTTGCTCAGGCATGCTAAAATGCGCGGTCAAATAATCTGTGCACACTAATGAACTACCTGCTAAATACACTTGAACCTTTTTACATTCTGTATATAGAGACTATTTTATATAGTTGTTATTGCCATATCAATGCTGCTCAACTGACCTACTTTTACCTCATCCAGTATTATCCGTATATTGACTCACCACTTGATCCTGTATTGCCTTGTTGTGTCCCACAGCTATTTGCACTCTTGTTGTTCTGTGTTTTTATTGCGTTAATTTATGTTGTCGTGCACATTTTCTCTTTGTCTTGCCTAGCTCGCTGTGAATTTGAATTTGTTCCCAATCGGAGTACCTGGTTAAATAAAGCTTAAATAAAAAAATAACGGGCGAACGACTGTTTCTTTACATAGAGGCCAATTTTTTGTGTACGTTCACTCTCTTGGCCTTTCAAAAGGAGAGAGAGAAGACAGAAGTGATAACAGCGAGGAAATTGGTTTATAAAATACATGATTAGTAGCAGCTGGTGCTTGTTGAGTTGCTAGGAAGCTGCATTCAAGGCAATGGGATAAAGTGTTAAATTTTCGTCTGATCATCTTATCAAAATCTTTCATTTTTAACACTTTAAAACATCTTATATTGTGTATAAAATGAATAATGTTACAGTAACTACATATAATAACCAAGTATTATAACTTTTACTCTACAGGAGGTGATTGAGGCCATTGCTGAGTGTGCTTTCAAAACCTCCCCCTTTCCTGTCATCCTGTCATTCGAAAACCATGTGGACTCGTGAGTAGAGATGAAAATGCAAAAACACTAGAATATGGGCTGAAATATGTGCCACCAGAAACTGAATTTGAATCATTTATATTTGAATTTGAATTGCTAAACTTGAATACATGCATTGAAAAACTGAATTTGAATCACACAATTTGAAATTGTATTCATTCGTTTGAAACTGAAGTGCAATCAAATTTAAACGTCACTGAAAATTCCACTCATATATATTCAAATTCAGATCTCCAAATTCAGATTCAAAATACTGTGACCGACATCCGGGTAGTTTAAGGATGAAGGAAGAGCAATCGAGCACAGATACAAAGGACTCGTCTTCCGACAATTAGCACATACGTTTTGGAGCACAGTACTGCCCAAAATGGAATGTCCAATGAAGTCTGAGGACATTGAAACTCTACGCCTTGCCATTCCCTTTCTCATTCAAATAATCTTAACACTAGGAGCACCAGAGCTGTTTTCACTCCTTTAAGCGCCAAAGCCCCGCGCCCGACAGCCTCATTACGAATCATCCCAACTAGCACCTACATTCTGATCCGCAGCTTCACCATGCATCCACTGTGTTACCTGCTGCCATCAATAGCATCAGATCATCTACTGTTTTAATATCCTAAAACAAATAAATTAAGATGAATTATGAAGTTAAACATTTTACAAAAATAGTATGCAGGCCTATTTATTGTCTTAAAATACAAAAAGAAATGCATGATTTTAAAATGCACAGGATATGGCGTTTACATTTCTATAAATCGAATAAATAAAAATCCATCAAACTGTAGGCCTATGTTCGATTTTGTTGTAGTGCTAAAACATTTTAGATCACAAGCGACGTGCACAATCAAATGGTTTGCGCATAATTGCCCGATAAACGAATGGGTTTATATGTATTTCTCCGGTCCACACAGCTTCAGTTGTTGTGTCATGAGCAGGACACGCAAACTAACCGGTTACACTGCGCACAGTGATCGTATAGAACGGACCAAAACGGGTACAGTGTTCATGCTCTTTCTGCCGTATGCGCCCCGGACTTACAAATGCGCAATAAGGCTTAGTTCACCAACAAACAGATAATTATAGTTTATATTCGTTTAATTTCGATACAAAACGATATTTTGTTGAAGTCTCTTGTATGCTATATGAATACACTGAGGTTCAATCGTTTAAATAATTATTGAGTGCAATAGGCGGATGACACATGGAACTAATAAATAATAAAAAAAATAATTAATGGGCTGTATACATGTAATTTGATGAATTCGTTCTGTTTATTTAGTGAAAAATATTTTTCTTTATGAACTTACCTCTTTTTTCTAGTTAATTCAAATTCAACCAAGCCAATCAATTTATTGTGTGCGTGTAGGCTACCTCTCATTCATAGGTTCAGTGAGGTGTGATCGGTGTCTGGTAGGGTTGCCACCTTTAATACAGAAAAAGAAGGGACGCCTGCCGCGGGGGAGGGTACGGGGGTGTCCGATGACGTGCCAGTAGTGGTAAATCACAACTCAATACATGTTTTATTACAAATATTAAGATTGAACATGGGTTTGACAGTAAGACCACAAAAAAATAGGCATTTGGAGGAACTTGTGAGATGTGAACCATATTTTATTAACTTAATTAAATTAACAGATCCATAACTAACTAATAATGAACTGCACTTATACAGCATTTGTTCATCTTTGTTAATGTAATTTCTACATTTACTAATACTTTATTCAAATCTTGTTAATATTAGTTAATGCAATGTGAACTAACATGAACAAACAATGAACAGCTTTATTTCTATTAACTAAGATTAATAAATACTGTAACAAATGTATTACTCATTGTTAGTTCATGTTAGTTAATAATACATTAACTAATGTTTAAGAAAGTAACCTTATTGTAAAGTGTTATCAACCAATCATACCATAACATGATTCATTTACATTTTTAACATTATTTCTTAACAAATAGGCAGCCTATGAAATCTAATGTAATCAATCAGAACATTATTGAGGTGATTATAAAACTGTCATTACACTATCTGCCTCAGGAGATGATTGAGGTACGAAGAACTGGGAGACAGTGCTTTGCTTTCTTTGACTTCTGGCATTGCGGGAATGTTGCTCCCCGGATGCATGCTGTCGCACATCTGACAACCCACCGTGGGCAACAGAGAACACTCGGCGACAAACTTTGCAGTTGGCTTGATATTCATTTACGCTGACACTTTCCAGCCACGTATTTGTTTCCTCCCCATCTCTCGTCTATATTTTTGCATTCGCTTTCGTTTCAGCGCTGGACGCGGGGGGGTATCTGGAGCAGCCTCCGCCATTCTTTCAAATAGACTCTCTGCCAAGGGACCCGCCCTCCTCTGACTCTGATTGGCCGTGACCCTGAAACAAACCAATCAATCCAACGATGGCAGCCGCGAATATTACCCAATCAGAGGCAGAATAGGACGAGTCTTCACAGAATGCGGGTGGGATGATTTGCATTGAGAGATGGTGCATTCATTGAGACAACTCCGAAAATACGGGACAAACCCCGTCCCGTATTGATTCAAAACGGGACGCGCTATTTTATTCTCAAATACGGGACGATTCCGTATTTTAAGGGACGGGTGGCAACCCTAGTGTCTGGGTACCGCAATTTGCGCCGTTTGGGTACCAGCGGCGTGGGATTTTGGCGACAGGAAGGCAGTTTAGGTATCAAAAACATGTAAATAGTAGTTTTATATAGTGTAGTGTTTGTGATTTTGCAATTCTGACGTATGTCCTAACTGTCGGAAGAGGAGTCCTGTTTATTTGTGCTCGATTGCTCTTCCTTCATCCTTAAACTACCCGGATGTCGGTCACAGTATTTTGAATCTGAATTTGGAGATCTGAATTTGAATTGTGAGAACTGAATGTGAATATATAAGAGTGGAATTTTCAGTGATGTTTAAATTTGATTGCACTTCAGTTTCAAACGAATGAATTCAATTTCAAATTATGTGATTCAAATTCAGTTTTTCAATGCATGTATTCAAGTTTAGCAATTCAATTTCAAATATAAATGATTCAAATTCAGTTTCTGGTGGCACATATTTCAGCCCATACTAGAACATCACTGGTGAACTTCTGTCCTCGTCAATGACCTCTAATCTCAACAGGCCAAAGCAACAAGCCAAGATGGCCGAATACTGTAGGTCCATCTTTGGAGATGCATTACTGATAGATCCACTGGAGAAATACCCTGTAAGTTTTACAGACACAACCACACACACACAGCCACATACACAACCACACATACACACACACAAACACACACACACACAAACACACTGCAAGACAGTATGTACACTTAAGTTATTACCGGTACTGTAATTGGTATAAACTAATTGGTTTTGTTAGTGAGCTTGTCTGCTCGCCTAATAAGTTTTACTAATACATTAGCTGTATGATACATATTTGACAACAATAGTTATTATTGACATGTCTAAAGAAAGGATGTTTACAATGAAAAGGAAGATAATTATCTTGGGGAGGCAGAACTTTAGCTGCAAAATGATGTACTTATATAACTGACTACAGGAACACAGAAGCTAACAGGGAACAGGGATTAGATTAGAGGATTACAAACAGATTAACAACTAATCTTAAATAGTTCAAACAGAAACAAAGCAGGAATAACAAGAGACAATTTGAGTAACACAGAGATAAATGCATCTTGCTCAAGTATCAAGGCAATGAGAAAGCCTTTTATGAGTGTTACTGTAGTATTCCCTGGGTTGGTTATTAAGTATACTCAATGGAGAAAAGAAACAATAGTGTTTTGGTTGAAAAAACAATTGGCTGGATTCAAATCATTGCTGCTGGAGCACTGGATGCAGTGGCTTAGACCACTGGACCGCAATTGGACAGCCACTGGACCGCCACTGAACTGCCATAGGCCACAGAATCCCTTCTGTGTATGAAAGAGAGACTTCAATAGTCCAAGGTTGATTCTTCTGTTTTGAGCGAGATCATAAACAGAACCCATAACTAGGAGGATTGCTTTCCATGTATTCTGTATTGGGTGAACAGCTGACTCCAGGAGTCCAGCTTGGTGTAGTTAGCAGGCCGTTAGATAAATATGCATAACACTCACACATGCATGTAGGCACACCCATGCTCTGATGTGTGTATATGTGTTTGTTTATGTGGCTGTTTGCATGTTTGTGTGTGTGTGTGTGTGTTAGCTCGAGTCTGGGGTACCCCTGCCAAGTCCTCAGGAGCTGATGGGTAAGATCCTCATCAAGAACAAGAAATCCCACAAGCCCTCGTCTGCCCACTGCAACAAGAGACTGGCTGAGCAGCCAGCCAACCAGAGCCAACCAGCAGCGGAACAGGCAACAGATGAACCCTCGTCTCCTAGCAACCTCACAGCCGGTGAGGCTATCTGCCAGCGTGCTCTAGTGTTTAACAACCATAATAATGAAAATGTGAATCATCTACTTCATCACTATCATCACAGCTTGTTTGGCATTCTTAACGTTATTTAAGCAAGAGCAAAAACTGTTCACTTTTCGTAAAATCAAAGTGCATACAGACTAGTCTCTTTTTTCAGAAGCAGAGGCTGAAGATGACGAAGACGATGACGACGATGATGACGACGACTGTAAGAAGACATCCGATGAGGTGAATTCAGTAGTCCGTACTCGGGGCTACTTGGTAACCCAGTAACACTGCTGATACAGGTTAAAGGTGAAAGGTCAGAGTTGAAATAACATGGCTTCCTGTTATACGACGGATTTGTCTCCAGGGGACGGCAGAGGAGCGAGAAGCCATAGCGACCGAAGAGATGTCCACTCTGGTTAACTATGTCCAACCCACTAAGTTCAACACCTTCGAGGCTTCCAAAAGTATGCTGGCTCCACACACACATGCACACAGACACGCCTGACCACGTATGTGTACCTCGTAAAATGAAACCATAACCCTAAATGGCTAATAAACCCTTATGTTCTCTCTCCAGAGATTAATCGTAGCTATCAAATGTCATCATTTGTGGAGACCAAAGCCGTTGAGCACCTTACCAAGTCGCCCGTGGAATTTGTGGAGTATCCTTATGATTCCGCTGACCTCTAAATGACCCCAACTGTAACCTTGAACCTCTAATTCACAATAGGTGTTTGCCTCGTCTTGGCTGTTTCAAATAATAACAACTGCATTTATGTCTCATCAAAGCAAATGATTGCCAAGGCCCTAACCTGTCACGTCTTGTGAACGGCTTTGACCTGCCCCCTCAGATATAATAAGCAACAGTTAAGTCGTATCTACCCTAAAGGCACCAGAGTGGACTCCTCCAACTACATGCCGCAACTCTTCTGGAACGCGGGCTGCCAGCTGGTGGCGCTGAATTTCCAAACTATAGGTAAGGCAGTACTGCTCACTTCGCCCGTGACCCCTGACCTCTTGTATCCCATGGGGCACCTGTGACCCCCTCCCTCTCTGTTTTCTTCTTTTTGTGATTATCACGGTCTGTCTGTCTGTCGTGCTCTGTTTCAGACCTGTCTATGCAGTTAAACTTGGGTATGTATGAGTATAATGGAAAAAGTGGCTACCGACTGAAACCGGAGTTTATGAGGAGACCAGACAAACACTTTGACCCGTTCACTGAGAGCACTGTGGACGGCATTGTGGCCAACACTGTCAAGGTCAAGGTAAGATAAAGGTCAAGTATAAACTGTAACAATATCCACAGCATCATCCAGAACCATTATTCACTATCCAGGAAAACCTGACCATGTGAGTGGCTGAATTGGTAAAAGGACTTGGAGACCTGTTTAAAGCATTTTGGATGCTTTAAACAGGCTGCCTGCCAGTCCTGCGTCTAGTACCTCATTCTGATATAATATATGACATAAACTATGTATTCTGGGGTACAGCGTAATGAGACAACCATAATGACAACTCAACACACTGAACTTTCTAATGCTAAGACGTCGCAAACATCAAGCCAGTGTGGCCATGTTGCTATAAAATATAAAGTAGTTAGCTGATAATATACCAAAACAGTCGTTGTAAGATTTGTCGCATGCCAGTCATGTTTGATCAGAGGAACCATACTGTCTGTTTATGTAAATAAATCAACCAGTTAGTTTAGACCTGACACGACTTTAAAACGGTCTCCTTCTTACAGATAATCTCAGGTCAGTTTCTAAGCGACAAGAAGGTAGGTGTGTACATAGAGCTGGACATGTTTGGTCTTCCAGTGGACACCAAGAGAAAAGCCCTGAAGACCAAGACCTCCCAGAGTAACGCGATCAACCCTGTCTGGGACGAGGAGCCAATCATTTTCAAGAAGGTAATACAACAGTGTGACTGATTGACTGTTAACACCATTCACTGGGGCCCAGTATTTTAAAACAGATTTCAGCAACAAAAAACATATCTACTGGTCTTCCAGATTTAATCTATATGATTGTATCGTTTTTGTATTTTTGAAAACTGAAATGTAGTGATTATCCAGTTTATTCAGGATGAGAGTCAGAAGAAATCCCAATGTGAATAAGTGAAAGAGCATCAACTCAGTTTATGAACAGGGGAAGACAAGGGTAAATAATGTTTGAACGGGTAAATGCAAAAGATTATTATCTACATTTTCTGATGGAACTGTTAGCAGCCATAGGTGTTGCTGGGACAGCCAATATAACAGTGCAGAATCCTGCTAATCCAATCAACATCCAGGATTTCAAAAAGGTTTTATGATAAAGCGTCCATGTATGTTTATATTGTTCCCAGGTTGTTCTCCCCACATTGGCCTCTCTGAGAATTGCTGCATTTGAAGAAGGAGGAAAATTCATAGGTCATCGTATAATTCCTGTGCAAGCCTTACGGCCAGGTAAACACTGTAATTACCATAAACAGTTAATACTGCTCCTGCAAAAAGTTTCTCATGTCTTTCTCTCGGGACCAGTAATTTTGTTCTGTCTGTCTCAGGCAGGTTTTGGGGTAAAGCGTTACAAAACATAACGAATTATTTGAATCAGCTACCAAGTGAAGATAGTTTTTCAATTGGTCTAATTCAAATATTACACGTTATTTTTCAATTAATGTGTATTTTAAGTTTGTCACTTTCCCAAAATATCTCCCCACCACGTTTGATGTTTCCATAAGTTTTTTTTAAATGTAGTTCCTGGTTAGGTAAAGCCAAGTGTTTTGATTGAAATTGATAAAGGGGACACCACTGGTCATTGCGGTTGATCGCTGCCAAAGCCAATATCTCTCAGTGAATTATGTCAATGTGGCCAATCTAGCAATCCATCTCAAGTTTCACTGACCGGTAGAGAGACGGTTGGCCTTTTTTTAGTCACAGTGACTTGCTAATCTCCTGTCAAAACATTTATAAACTTGGCAATATGCATACGGTAACAGAGATAAACGTCTTCATCAGCCACTAACCAAGTTGGCAAAGAGAAGAAGTCAATCTAGAATGTATGTTTATAGTGGATTCAATAAGTATTCTCATGTTCCGCACTGTGCATTTCTCCCTAAGTGCAATGAGTGAATGCAGAGAAAGGGTCTTGCTTTCTAAACACAGCTCTATGAATGTTTTTTTTTCTTCAGTAAATTGATGCAAAGTAAGCTAACTGTTGTAATGTAACCTTATTTCCATGAATTGTTATATTGTTAAATGATCCCACCACTGATCTCAGGTTATCGCTACATTGGACTCAGGAATGAAAAGAACCAGTCTCTGATTCTGCCTGCTGTTTTTGTTTACATTGAAGTGAAGGACTATGTCCCAGACACCTTTGCAGGTAGGTCAATGCCTAAACCAACACGTTTGGCAAACACATTTATAACGTACATGTGTGTATGTATGTCTGCTGAGAGTCAAGTAGAGATGAAAAGATTTGATGAATTCAGTCAATTATCCTAATAACCACAGCTATCTGTGTTTGTTGCTTGTTTTGCATTAATTTAAAGCCAAAATGTCGACTTGGGAGCATGTGCAAAATTTATTATGTATTTATAAGTAATTACTTATAAAAATCTGAAGAGAAAATGTAGACGTTAATGTCATGCTTTGTATATTATTTTGTGATGTCCAATTTGTGATTATAAACATGACTATTTGCAGCAAACCGAAGCAGGCTTGGGAGATTTAGTCAGGAATTGCTTAAACTTAAGCACAGCCGACCTAAGGGAGCTTACAGCCCTAGTTAGCACCAAGCACTACCATGCTCTATTGTGCACTACCATGCACTATCATGCACTACCATGCTCTACCATGCACTACCATGCTCTATTGTGCACTACCATGCACTACCATGCTCTACCATGCTCTACCATGCACTACCATGCACTACCATGCTCTATTGTGCACTACCATGCACTATCATGCACTACCATGCTCTACCATGCACTATCATGCACTACCATGCTCTACCATGCACTACCATGCTCTATTGTGCACTACCATGCACTACCATGCTCTACCATGCTCTACCATGCACTACCATGCACTACCATGCTCTATTGTGCACTACCATGCACTATCATGCACTACCATGCTCTACCATGCACTACCATGCACTACCATGCTCTATTGTGCACTACCATGCACTATGGTGCTCTACTATGCACTAACATGGTAGCTGAGGTACATCATCTTTTTGACCATAGATAATCTGTGTATAGTATTAGCAGTTCTGGATCAGAGAAATTAAAGTAGTTATAATTTATGGCATGTGGGGATTAGGGCCTCAGGGGCCCTTGGATGTTTTCAGAAGGACATGTAATGTGCTATTGATATGTGCTATTGATATGTGATATTGAATAAGACATACCTTGTTCTCCTTCTCCTCAGGGGTTTTGAAACAGGGGTAATACATATAATCAAATGTATTTCCAGTTTGTCCAGATCAAGGCTAATCCCAATGTTTGTGTGTGTGTGTGTGTGTGTATAGATGTAATTGAGGCGCTATCTAACCCGATCCGGTATGTTAATCTTCTGGAGCAGAGATCCCAGCAGTTGGCTGCTCTTACTCTAGAGGATGGAGAAGAAGAGACCAGCAAAGAGGTTTGTGGCTGCACACAATACAAATGTAGTCTCTTTGATATGAATAAAAAATACTGTTTATTATTGTTTGTGGGGACAAACCTTAGGATATGCTTTAATACAGAGCATCTTATCAGTGTGGTGAGTGTGTATAGTTATATGTACTGTCCCGGTTGACTGCGTTGAGGCTGACTAAGCCACTTTCACAGATCTAAAAAAAATGCCACAGATAATTATGACACAAAGAACTGAACAGTGGCATTTGCTCACAGATAGCTAAACATGGGCATTAGCTGTATATGATGGGTGCAGTAATGCCCGCTGCGATGTAACCTGCGGTAGTGAGTAGTATCGTACAGGTGAAGGAGAGAGAGTACAGGGTCCACGCTGTGCTGTTGGGCGGGCTTGGGGCTCTCTTAGGCTTTGACGGAACAATTTGTGAACAAGAGCCCCACAGCGCCATCTACTGTGAGTACTGTGACACTGCTGCTGTAGGTGGAGATTGTAAAATGAAATATGTCTGGTGTTCTTTTATGAAGGTTGAAACTAGTACTGAACAGCCCGGGCCTGCCGAGCCAAAAACAAATCTACGGCCCGCTCCTCTGGAGAACGGTCTCAACCCCAGCCCTACAGTCACACCCAGGACTCCTACTAACACCCCCCAAACGTTAGCCGCAGGTAACCCCCGACCTCCAACGCTTAACCCACTACTGCACCGTCGTCACGACCGGATTCTGTTTAATGGAACGCCGCCAACCAAACATTATGGTTTCATGTTTCAGAACCAAACAAACCGGCAGCAAAGACCGAAGACATGGTGCAGAGCATTCTGAAAGGTCAGAGGGCACGATGGGAAAGGGTTGTGTGTGGTGGTGTGGCATCAGTATAAGATCATACGGCTGTGTGCTGTAGTCTTTGCTCCACTGTGTGGTCTCTGCCTGTACAGATATTAAAGTTGCCACTCTAGAGGAGCTCCGGCAACAAAAGCTAATAATGCGAGAGCAGAAGAGACACTACAAGGAGATGAAGGACCTTGTGAAAAAGCACCAAAAGAAGACTTTGGAGATGGTGAAGGAACAGACCACTAAATACAGCCAGGCTCAGAATCAACACGCACGCAGACGCAACACTTTTCTGAAGACGAAACAACATGGTAAGACGAGGTAGGTAGTGTGGAGAGGTCTGCTAACGTCTGAGTGTGTGTGTATGTGTGGGCTTCCCCTAATCGCGCGCGTGTGTGTGTGTGTGCGTGCGCGCGTTTATGCGTGTGTCTTGCAGGAGATTGACACCTGAAGGGGAGGCTGAAATGAAGCAGTTTGATGAGGAGGCAGAGGGGCGACTGGGGGAACTGAGAGAACAACAGCAGCAACAGTTATTGGAGCTGAGACAGGAACAATACTACAGCGAGAAATATCTTAAACGAGAACACATCAAGCAGGTAACAACGGACACCGACATTACATTAAATAGTTAAAGAGTTTGAAACTTTTGCAAGACATAGAATGAATGTAAGTATGAATCTATTCTGAAACCGTATATCATCACTATTGCAGCTGATGGAAAAACTGACTTTGCTTGCTGAGGAAAGCCAGAACAATCAGATGAAGAAATTTAAAGACATGTGTGACAAGTGGGTTTGATATGACTGTGAAACATCCGTTTAACTGAAATGCAAAGTGAGTGAACTACAAAGATATATAATTGGGCATACTTCTGTAAAGTATATCATTTCTGATGCGCCCCCATTGCAGAGAAAAAAAAGAGCTGAAAAAGAAAATGGAGAAAAGGAGAACTGAGAAAATCAAAGAAGCTATGACGAAAGAGAAGCACTTGGCTGAAGAGTAAGATAGAACCTTGTGTTTGCGTGTATTTGTGCAATGTATGTTTATATATTCATACATAATTTATATGTATGTAATTGTATTTCTTCTGTTGTCAGGGAGAAGTTGGATATCAACAAGTCATATGTGAATGAAGTAGTACAGAACATCAAGAGGGTAAGGAGGAGTTATGGGTCAAACATGACTTGGTCCTCCTGTGGGGGAGCACATATACATATGTACAGTGAAGGTAGAAATTATTTCATCCCCTGCTGGTTTTGATTAGCATTTTACTGAAATAAGTATAATTTCTTCCCTCACTGTATGTATATATCTATATATATATATATATGTATATATATATATATGTATATATATATATATATGTATATGTTTATTTATATGTGTGTGTATATATATACCACAGTTCAAATGTTTGGGTCACTTTTTAGAAAAAAAAGGCAACCATCAGTCCTGTGTTCCAATGCACATTGTGTTCGCTAATCCAAGTTTATTGTTTTGATCATAATAAACATTACAGGTAAAACAAATAATGTTGTTCTCATAACAAGTCAATGTCTGGGTAGATTAGATGGTTAACGAGAAATCTGTTCTCGTGGCCATTTTGTCAGATGCAGGAGAAATTGCCAGGAATAAAGACCTGAGCAACTTTGACAAAAGCCAAATTGTCATGGCCAGGTGACTGGGTCAGAGCATTTCTGAAAGGGCAAGGATTTTGGGGTGCTCCCAGTATAGCAGATATTATAGATATGCAGATACTATTAAGTTTACCAATGAATTAAATTTCTCTTCTGAGCACACTATGAGTTTACAACCTTTACCTAAACACTTTCACATCGACCTTTGCATCAGTCATTATTTTCACATCCTTGGAAACCTCTCCCTTCTGTGATCTAGCTGGAGGATGCCCAGACAAAACGTCACGAGAGACTGATCGAGCAACACAAAGACATCCAGCAGCAGATTCTTGATGAGAAACCAAAGGTGAAACTCAAACCCTTCCTTTTAACTTTTACAACATGTATCTGACTACATACCATACTCAAAACTAATACTCAAAACTGACTTTTGACCCCAGCTGCAGACGGCAGTGGACGTGGAGTACCAGGAGAAGTTCTGTTTGTTGCCGGGGGAGATCCAGGACTTTCTTCAAAACAGGAAAGGCGGGGTCAAAGATCACATTCTGCACAGCCCCTCTTTCCCACATGACACAGTCTCTGAGGAGGAACTAGAGGTGGACCAGACCGAGTGAGAGAATCAAGCAAGAGTAGGGAGAGTAGAAACAGTAGGACATTTTTCATGACAAAAGTATATCTTGTCTTCTCCTTGACTCATCCAGCCTCCTCTACTCCACGGACCAAGACGTGGTTGGGTGGTAAAGGAAAGTGTTTTTAGGATGCTCACCTCTGAAATGACCAACATCAGCAGTGGATGCACAACAGTATCCTTCACAAACACCAGGCTGTGGCTTTCTTCCATTTTTTTAAAACATGCACACAATTAAACACAAAATAATTTCATCTTAGAGATGTTTTGCAAAACCAATATTTTACATTTTGTCTTGAAATTTCCCATGTATAAACGTCCTCAAGGTGCAAGCAGAGAATAAGAGTCTCAAGGAGTCGAGCAAAGACAATTTAAATTCTCTGTGAGAGAGAAAGCTTTTCTTTTTAATGAATGCTGGATTCGTGCAGCACACTAAATGCACGGTGTGGACAGGAGAATTTGTATTTTCATGTTATCTGCTGTATATTTTAAACAAAGCATGTCATATTAATCTACTGACCAGATCTTGACCTCAGACCTGGTCCTAATGTTCGGACCATATGGGATTATTGTTTGGTCACTGGGTTGTAACTTGTAGTGTAGCCAGTCGGCAAGGGAGCACCTTTTGGCTATAGTTCGATTTGCACTGAAATGTGAGCCATTCTCTTGACTGCCGGCACTTTTTGTTTGATATTACTGCTGAAATGGTTTGTGTAACTAGTTTCTACTTAGTTTAAAAACCCAGCTCAGCTAAATAAAAGTCCACATTGCTTTCCTAACCTTGCAAGCAGTCTATGGACAAGGCATGACAGCAGCAGCTTTGGTTACATTTACATTTTAATGATTTAGCAGACACTCTACAGTGAGCGACGAATGTTTGTTTTGTTGGCACCATTTCAAAATGTGACCATTTTAGCATTTGTTTCACAAATCACATCTAAATCCTGGTAGCCACTATTAGCCTTTTTTCTGCACATAATGTTATCGGTACTAGGACTTTGATGGGATTTATGCCAAAAAATTCTAAAACACTTATATATTGCCAGTGAAGACAGAACAAAACATGAATTACAGTCAAACATTGTTCATAGACTAGTTACAAGGTAAAGAAACTAATACAGTATTGTTTTTTGGGTAAACTATCCCTTTACTGATTTAGATAGTTTTATATTTAAACGTTTTAGTAAAGACATGAATATGCTATCTTCAATGGATGAGTTGTTAATTGTTGTGGTTCCTTACAGTTTCAGGGATGCATGACTGTATGCAGTATATTTGGTGTACTTTTAAAGTGTACAATACAATTACATGGTTACCAACACCGATAAAAGTAAATTAGTTAGTTTAATTTAGGTTTATTTTAAATTATATTTAATAATGATGTCAATTTTTCCACACTTCACTCAATGTTGTGTAAAATAACCAAAATAAATGTCAGATCTAACACATATTTAGGTAGCAGGTTTCACAGAGGACCAACAATATGTTGTTGTTGTTTTTTACTTAAAGAAAATTATCCAGATTCAATAATGTCATGGTTAGGGGCTACGTGTTTCTGTTGGGCATGTGTCTTGCATGTGATTTGCTCAGAATTTGTGAAACCTTTTCATTTCAGTATTGCATTTGCTGTTGTCTTTTAAAAACACAAAACACTGTTTTGAAATGATCTTAAATAGGATAATGTGACAGTGTGAATGTGTCCATTGTATGTGCTTGCTAAGAATTTGTGACTTCTTTCATTTGAATATTGCACTTTGCACATGAACAAAAGGTTGAATTATTTCTGTGTTTTGATACAAAACAATATTGTATACTATAGTAAATACGTTTATATTTATAAACTTAATACATCCCAACTATATATATAGTTGGTATCAATTAAATGACAACAGTCTAAGTTTCAGGTTCAAGGTTTTAAGATTGCCTAAGATTCAGGTAATTATTTGAACGTATCTGATGGATTTATTTGTATTAGATTTATTTATATTTGTTTGATTGTAGTACAACTAAGTAATTAAGTCAAAGATAATTTGGGTGTTACTTAGAAAGAATTATTTTATCGATTACATTTTAAATATTGTTCTCAATTGTATGTAGCCTTGGCTTAGCTTAATGGTTTGCCCCTTGTTTTGTGATTACTTGAATTGCATTGATGACTAAACATGACCTCTGAAATTGTGTGAATTTTCTTTTGCTAAATGCATACAATCACACAATCAAACAACATCTTGTTCTAACAAATGCACAAAGTGTGAAACCACTGACAAAGGCAATTTCAAATATGACATTTATTAGTTTTTTTGAATTCTGTTAATAGTGTGTGATACTCAGCTTCTTTTACACCCAATAAATTAGTTAATATTGTGTAACACCCAATGAATCAGTTAATATTGTATAATACTCAGCTTCTTTTACACCCAAGGAATCAGTTAATATTGTGTGATACTCAGCTTCTAAAATGTTGTGATAGTTGGCTTCTTTTACACCCAAGGAATCAGTTAATATTGTGACACTCAGCGCAAACAGCCATTGGGTTGAAAGACACACATTACCTCAAACTTTTACATATGAATAAATACAGATGACATACTAAGTAAGAACAATGAAATAAACTGCACAAAGCCGTCAGCTTCCATTGTTGACCATTTTAACTGTTCTATTTAAACGTGACTATTTCTCCCATCCCAACACATGAGCATTACATTTAGTGTTGTGCCATTTCTTAATTCTGAGAGTACCTTTTGTTCTGGTGGTGGACTCATTCAAGTGACAGCCTGTCGATCAAGATGCCTGGACCCGCCCCTTGCTTCATCCTTCCCCACCTCCATCCCTCCCCACCTTCTGCTCCCCGGCCGTAGCAGGCAGCCAGTCCATAGCAGTGAAGACGAGCTGGTTCTGAAGCCGTGGCATTAATGATCTCATCTCAGCCCGATCTCCGTTTACAGAGGATCCTATGACCAACACCGGAATAAAGTAACACAAAATAAACAAAGGTACGCCGAATGACGTCAGCGGTATTCATTTATTGTTCGGATTGACGTCGGATGTATTTATTTCAGAAACTATTATCAAATGTTAGTCTGGTGAGGCGGGGGTTGCTAGGCTAACTAGCTACAGTTAACGTAACACTCAGGATACACAAATATATATAGCTAGGTACCTACACCATCTCCATGAGGCAGTGTATATATGCGTGTTTTTAAGAGTGACTACAATATTCAGTTGGATATAGGACGTTTGTACTTTTCTTACATTGTTGTAATCATGTCACAGTTTTACGTGGGAATTAGCTTGCTAGCTAGGTAGCCTGCTAGCTAGTTATTTCAAAATGGCCGCCTCGTCTCCATTGTCGCTCGAGCTTCCCTGTTGCTCAAGCGAGACAAAGCACGCGGGGCAACGGGAGGGCTGAGATCCATTGCAATGGGCGCAGTGTCACTAACTGATTTAATAATGCAAATTATATTTATTAACCTATTATGAATTGCAGGATGCACCCTCGCAGTGTTGGGTAGGCAGCTAATTTCTCCATTCAAATAACCGTAAGCGGCAGTGGAAATACCGTCGACGTCAGTACTGTGGGGGAGGGGAGACAATTCCTGGGTGGAGCCAGAGACGAGGAGGAGGAGGTTCTCTGGTGGAGCTGCGGGGTTCATACTACTTAATGTTTCAAAGCACCGCTGCTATTTTGACGTTTAGAGGGGTGTTGTCTGAGACATGCAGGATTGATGTTCGCTCCAATTCCAGTTGTTACTGAAAGTGTCATTGATTGGAGTAATCATCAGAAGATAAATCCGTGATGCAGCTTGAAGTGTGTTTTCCTGACCTATGTTTTGTTTTCATAGACGAATTAACCAATTTGATCCTTTTTGTCCATGGATATCGGCCTAACAGATTTGTATTGAACAGTCCTTTTTAGGTTTTCAGTGTTTATTAGGAGCAGTAAGGGCCCCTCCTTGCACCAGTTCTTGTCACGTCATAATGATTGCACCTCTTTTCCCCCTTGTTTTCAGATGTCCAATCAGCTAGACTCCCTTAGTAGAAACCCCTTGTTTGGGGTGGATTGGTGCCTTAACCTGAATCAAGTATTGCTGTTGTTCACTTGTAGTATTTTGCTTCTTAGTTAGAAATTCTCTTTTGTTTTTGACAGGCTTCACTTCACTGAGGTTACAAAAAGAGGAGAGCGTACATTCATGTGTGTCTGCCTCACATTTTGTATTTTTAATAGGGTACCTGGCAACGCCACTCATGAATTGGACTAGAAAATATGCTGCTATGCAAATATCATTTGGGTTCTAGCAACTTGGAACAAATCGACATTTGCTGAAGTTGACAGTTTTCTTGTACTACAGAGGTTCGTATCAAAAGCAGACTGTTTGTCCTGTTATTTGTGGTCGGACACAGGTCCATTTGGTGTGTTCTGTTGTTGCAGTTAACATGATCTTACATTTCAGTAAGGGCACCAGTCCAATTATCTGACCATTTTGCATCATGGTTTATTGATGGCTACTGACATTAGAGGCACATTACCAGCCTTTTTTGAAAGCAAGGCTTTGCTAAGTGGTGGGCCATAATGTCTGCATTCAAGTTAGGTTTATTAACACACTCAACGTACTCTTATTACTTCTGTGAAAATATAGAGAAAACACAAGTGTCACCTCAATGGATTTGTGACTCCAGTGCTGAGATGTTCACCAATGTTGGACTAAAGCTTACTGTTCTTTCTTAGGGCAGATTAACAGATCCTACATCTGTGATGTCTACAGAGAGTCTCCCAACAAGTTGAGAACCAATACATTACACTACTTATTAGGAACTTTGCACATGTTGCCATTGTCATCGGTTTACAGTTGCTATCAGCTATAGTATATTGTTACAGTAACTCTCTAGTAACTGCAAATCTTTGCTGTTCTGACCCCAAATGTCTTGTCTGTTTGTTAGTTTTTTTTTTATTGCCTACTTGCCTCCTGTTTGATATCCTTTCTTGCTTTGTCAGTGGATCCATGTCACTGAGTGGTAACTCCAAACATTGCCCTACCCACAGCTCTCTCTGAGGTACGCACGCCCTGACAGTAGTCTGGTGGGAACTGTAGTGTGAAGTCGCCAGGTTTCTGCCCTGTGTGTTCTCCTCTTCTGCTTGTTCGTCCCTTGGAGTCCGCGACCATCCCCTGTTGCTTTGAAGCAAGTCTTCTGATGTTTTTTTTCATTCAGGCAGAGACAGCTTCAGGAAGGTTAATGTTAACTTTTCCTCCTTTTCCTGTTTTGACATTCTAGCAGTTCTAGTTTTTGGAGCGTGGTGTGTTTATTACAAACATAGTATCACATTTCAAACTGTGTGGTATTCTTTTGACTTTTCTCACCCAGTATGTGTTCTTTTTTGTACTACCGGAGTGACGTTAACTCACCTTTGCCCATGATTAGGAGATGTCTGTCGACAGGTGGCAGTGGGGTGGGATAGTGTATGTACGTGAGCTGATTTTGTGTAATTTTTTTTAGAGAAGTCTGACCTGTCCTGACTTTGACCCGGCGATGGCAGTTGGTTGGTAACATGCTGTATTTTCAGTGGTTCAGTGGGTCTGTTAAAAGTGTGGTTGTTCCGCCCAGCAGGAGCCTTGCTTCAGACTGGCCTAAAATGGGCAGAAAGGGTGCAGAACAAAAGCTGCTTGTTGCTTGTACAAAAGTACTGAAGCGCTGCAGCCGGGACCAAGCTGCTATGCTAATGCCTGTGCCTCTCAACAGGAAAGGTATAGCAAACTTTCAGAAAAACCAGCCATTTATACCGTTGTCCACTACATGAATATTTAGCTAACCCGTAGAGGTTCTTCATCACAGAATTCTCTAACCAATTGTGATTACGTTTTCCAATAGCTTAGCATCTTAAAATTTTAAGTCACACACTTCCAACATAACACAAACATAACATTATACGTTCATGATATTTTAGAATGTCGTTTTGATCAGATAGCTAATGCAAAACAACAGTCCCTCATGATACCCTGTGTGTTTTTGTCAGGACTTTTTTGCCACACGTTTTTTCGTCAGTGACACCCTTTTTATCTTCCCTCACCCAGAGAGCCAAAATGTTCCCGAAGGGCACGAAGCGCAAGTTTTCTGACTCTGGGGATGAACCTCCGGCGGGCAGTGAGGGCGTGAACCAGCCAAGTTCGGCAGCCGTGAGAATGCTGTCGTCCTACAGCCTACAGAGACAATCCCTGCTGGACATGTCCTTAATCAAGTTGCAGCTGTGTCACATGCTGGTGGAGCCCAACCTGTGCCGCTCTGTGCTGATTGCCAACACGGTGAGGCAGATCCAGGAGGAGATGACCCAGGATGGCACCTGGCAGATCATGACCCAGGCCCTGAGTGCTGCCAACGCCGCCGCCCAGTGCTCTGCAGACCGCCTGGTGGCCACGGAGGTGCTGTGTCGGCAGACCGAGGCAGCCCAGGGGGAGGCAACCCCCAGGCCCCTCCCAACGGTGGGGTCAGACGGCAGCTCTGCAGAGGAGCTGGTGGTGGTAGAGGAGGAGGAGGAAGAGCGGGTTGAGGAAGGGGTGTCCACGCTCTCTCCACAACCCCCGACCTCATACCTGCCAAGTACATTCGGCATGGACCCCTGCTGGGAGGAGGAAACGGATGAGGATGAAGACGAGGACAGTGAGGAGTGTGCGTCCGGATCGGAGGAGGGAGACAATGACAGGTTAGTGGAGGACTCCAGGACAGCTGAGCAGGTTTTTGGCACGTTTGAGATTAAAAACCCTGCTCCTAGTCCTGACCCTGCCCTGGAGGAACTGTTTTCAGATGTGGATGCGTCCTACTACGACCTTGACACGGTGCTAACAGGCATGCAGAGCGCGCCTAAGATGGGGCCTTACGACCTACTTGAGAGCCTGTCCTCCCATGGGCCCTCCCCCCTCAGCTCAAGCACCAGCTGCAGATCGGACCTCAATGAACTGGACCACATCATGGAGATCATAGTGGGGTCCTAAGAAACAATATGTGCCGGTTTATAATGACTTTGCCGACTGTGTACATGAATACGGTCTATTAATTCGTTCAGTCGCCGGGCGTTTATGAAATCACAAACTTATTCAGTATTACCACATGCAGCTGTGGCTCTGTACGTGGATAGAGATTACAATTACATACCATTATGATTTTCCTAACATGTTTTTCATTTTGTCATACAATCTGTTCCAGTTTTGTTTTTATTTATTGTTATGTACAGACTGAAGAACACCAGAACAACGTTGTTACACTACACCAGAATAGAGACCGGAAAATTCAAACCTTTGAAGCAATGCATATTTTCCTAAAGAGTAAAACAAAGTCAAATATATGTATATTGTACTTATGTATATTGAAATATATTTTTTGCAACATACAGTTTGGGAAATGTAACAGTACGACTTCATGTAAATGTACCAGTATGATGCCCAATTTTTCAATCCGATCAAGATTTTAATGTAGCCAGAATCACCCAATGTCTTCCTATGGTTTGGTGTCAAGCGGTTAACGGTCTCAAGGCTGCCACTGTTTTCTCCCCATGATTAAAATGCCTGGACTATATTTGCAAACGTTTTTAGAGAAATTCCTGCTTGATATCAGCGTTAAGAAGCCATATTTTCTGATATTTGTGTAATTACAAATGGAGAATTATGGGGTTGATTCATTAAGTTATTACACTTTAATTTATTATATTTATTAAATACAGACATACATACACACACAGGCCAACCTTGTAGACCCATTATATATATTTTATACTACAACTGAATACACCCGTCATACAGTAACTTATTTGTATTATTTTCACCCAAATCGTTATGGGCCCTGGTTTACAATTCCCTGTCCGGTTCCTGTTTAAAATGATATTTTGTACAGAATGAATCGGGGGGAAATATCAAAATGGTTTGTGTTGTTTTATTTTTGTTGTATTTACAAGCGGCTGTCTTTCTCAAAAAATGGTTTTCATAATGTGTCCTTATCGTGATGAAGAGATTACTCAGGCAAACCGTACCAGTTGAAGCCGACAGTATTACTCCGGTCATTACTACCACAACTCCTCTCTGAATGATGTCACTCTGCTTCGAACAGGAGCTGGACTTTCAAAGACTTTCACAGATGTCAAGTATATGCATTTTTATATTAAGAAAAACATGGTAGCATCTTTGTAAATATTTTTTATAATAAAAGATGCAAAGTTTATCAGAGTGGTGGTTTTTGTTTTTGATTTAATAATCTGTGCCTTGATTTTCATGCACTATCCCTTAATTAAGAAATGTTCCTTTATTGTTAATTTATTATTGAAACAAACTATTACTATTCCATTTTAAACACACCATTATAAATATAATGGATCATATCCTTGGACTTGTGTTTATAGTATAATATACCACTTTAGTTACTTATAGCAAAGTTGATCAGTTGTCCACTTGTGCTAAATCAAAGACTGATCCAACTAGTTTTTTTTCAAGTTGGACCAGAACTGAAGATGGCAATCAACTGCATCTGGTTTCATGGGTATTCTAGAGAGAAAGTGGCTAGTGCAGAAGTCTGGGGCTAAAAACTGACTGGAGTGCAGCCACTGTTTCACATTTCTAAGCCATGATACTGGTCGTTGACTAAAATACATTTTAACAAAAACCTTTCACAACTTGTTAGATAGTTCTGTTATCCATAACTACCGTAAGCTCAAACATTATAAAATTGATTTTTTTTAAAACATGTTACATACCACTTGAAATAGTTCATTTTAAAGTCCCTTTCACGTGACTAGATAAAAATTCTGGATGCCGTGAATTCCAATGCAGAAGCTCTGCCTTAGAAACGAGGCCTCTAAACTTCTCTGTAGCCCAATCACTTACCATCCACCCTTGTCAGACTTGTTTTTTAAATTATGCATGACTCACTCCTTTGTGATGGTATGAAATGTGGTACTTGGCTTATTGTCGCCGCCGAATCGATAACATTTCCTGCATAACACGTATCTATAGTAGCCATAAATACTATTCAGACAGTATGACTGCTAGCTTGTCACAGTCAATTAGCTAGTTATCTACTCCCCGTTGTTTGTCTCTCGGACAATAGAGATACCTCCATGTCAATATGACAGCCACTTAATAGTTCCACACAGGCGTACGTGCGCACAAACACGACCGATTGAACGTACGTTTCTCTGACCTAATTCACTAGTTTCATACGGCAAACGTTGCATGCAGGACGCTGCGCAGCCCTGATGCTTGTTATGGTAAACTGTGCGCAGCTGGCAGATAAAATATTATTTAATATAAACGTTATTGCATTGACTCCCGTCTGTTTCCAAACATTGGAAAGTACGATGCATGTGTAGAATGTAATTATTTTTTTAACGTAGTGTCAAAATGATTTAAGTGATCCTTCATTATCACCCAAACTTGCTTTGAGGGACCTCCACGGTGACATGTTGCAAACAAAACACACGGAAACATCCACATCAATTAAACCAACAACTTTGTGACACACTTGTGACTTGAAATAGTAATGAATGTTCTACTTTTTAATAGAAAAGTGAGAGTACATTGTTTTAACAATCCAGCAGTTTTAAAATAAATAAACCTAAGTTCTATGAAATAATTAATGTAGAGGGTATATTCTGTTTTACATCTGTCAAGTCTGGAAGTCTAAAACGAACAAATGCAAGTATCATAATTAGCCATGTCTTTCCACAACCTTAAAACCGATGCAGTTTATAGGATTAAAAATGGCTTACGGATGCTGCGTATTTGCTCTCTTACCGTCTGAGGTCCCTGAAGCCTATAATTTGCCCCTAATCATATTCATTGCCTTCGCTGTGGGACACAATCGGATGGCAGAGAAAAAGGACTTTATTAGAGATTCAGCAAAATATAAAACCAGGAGCACACACACGCTTTAAACAATAATCTATCTGCCTGATTAAAACCAAGAAAATAGTGAATATTTTTGCATTTACATGAGTAACAGGGAAGCCCGTTCCGGCCATCTACAATAACACAGTACAACTATGCAATGCAACGTCCTCCTATTGTCCTCCACAGTTCAGTATCAGGTAGTAGCAGGTCATTTCTTCTGGTGCTGTGGCTGCAGCTGCATGCTGAACTGAGTCAGCCACTGCTGGGAGATCTGGTAGAGGAATGCTGGTGTGTCACCGTGGCATGAAGAGGAGGCCAGCAGCTGGAGGGAGATGAGGGGATGGTTAGTGGTGAGGTTAGAGGTGGACACACACACACACACACACACACACACACACACCACCACATACACACCCAGATCCACACACACACCACCACATACACACCCAGATCCACACCCACACAACCACATACACACCCAGATCCACACCCACACAACCACATACACACCCAGATCCACACACACACTACCACATACACACCCAGATCTAAACCCACACAACCACATACCACCCAGACCCACGTCACCACACACACACCCAAATCCACACCACCACATACACACCCAGATCTATACCCACACACACCCAGATCCACACCACCACATACACACCCAGATCCACACCACCACATACACAACCAGATCTAAACCCACACAACCACATACCACCCAGATCCAGACCCACATCACCACATACACACCCAGAGCCACATCACCACATACACACCCAGGTCTAAACCCACATCACCACACACCCACACACACCCAGATCCCTCACACCACCACATACACACCCACGCCCAGATCTACACCCACACCACCTTGGTTTTGATGAGGGCAGCAGCTGGGCGGCAAGAGGTCTCCTCTGGGGTTTCTTCAAGGTCCTCTACACTCTGGAGATGGAAGGTCAATTGAAAGAATACTGACATATTGTCTTGGTGAAAGGCATTTATATGCCAAACATGAGGCCCACTTGGCAAATACGGTATATTTCTAACAGCGTGGAATCGTCAAGCACCGTCGAGTGGACACCAGGGAAAACAACAGCCTTTTCTTCTTGTCTGTAAAATACTACACTGCTCCTCTGCAACAAAACCTTTGTCTATGTTTACTCTTTTGTAAAAGTGAAGTTAACAAGTAAAGCTGTTCATTAAGAGTTGTGGGTTGTAAATCTGCTGTAAATCTGTAGGTTTGGTTGTGCTGGGCAGCTGGCTGGGGTCTTTACAGACATTTTCAACATGTCCCTAGCGGTTGTCCCTACGTGCTTCAAGACCACAACCATTGTGCCGGTGCCGAAGCGATCGACTGCGTCATGCCTAAATTACTTTCCTTTACTTTACTGTTGCGCTCACCCCCACCATCATGAAGTGCTTTGAAAGATTCGTATTGGCTCCCTCCAACTCTGAACCCACATCAGTTTGCCTATCACCCTAACAGGTCGCCATCTCCACAACTGTCCACTCTGCCTTGACCCACCTGCACAAAACCAACACCTATGTGAGGATGCTGTTCATAGACTTCGTCTCAGCACTCAATACAGTCATCCCCTCTAGACTGGTTACCAAACTCAAAGACCTTGGGATCAGCCCCTCTCTTTGCAACTGGACTCTGTCAGGTTGGACAACCTCACCTCTTCCACCCTGACCCTGAACACTGGTGTCCCGCAGGGCTGTGTGCTTAGCCCACTCCTGTACTCCTTGTTCCCCCATGATTGCGTACCTCTACACAGCGCTAATTCCATTGTCAAGTTTACAGATGACACCAGAGAAGTTGGTCTGATCAGGGACAACAACAAGACAGCATACAGAGAGGATATCAACCACCTAGTGGCTTGGTGTGCAGATAACATACTTGCATAAACTCAATAATAACATAAACCTGCTTGCTTATAAACCCTAACTTCAAAAGTCTCTTAAACAACACACAGAAACATAAAAATGTGTTTAACTGACTCTAGGTATGTAGATAAATTACCAAAATCTTGCTTAAGGATATAAGGACCATCTATTTCGCTGCTCACCTGTTCAGAGATGAAGTGTGAGTTTGTGATTCCGAGGACAGAAGCCACTCGTCTGTGGCAGTTGGAGGCGGCCATTGGCTCAGAAAAGCTAAGCCTGTTGGGCTCAGCCATCAGATGGCTCCACAAGCTGCCACTGTCACTAAGTGCGAGAGAAGTTAAATACAATTTTATCAAACACAAGATAAAATAATAATACATAAAGTATACAGAGACATATTTGGAGGTATAGTTAAAATGTAAAATGCAATACCATATTGTATTTGCTGGTTGAGAAGAACATGTTGGGGTAGTTTCTAGCAACTGGGACAGAGACTGAACAATATTGGCCTCTTTTGATTTACTCATCACTGGGAAGCATTCTTGGAAAACAAGATGCATTTTCGCCACATCTCCACCCACCAGCTAGAGCAACAGAAATATACCACATAGTTATTACTGCATATTTCAACATATAACGTATGCCGTTTGTACAGCAAAAGATATACCATGGAGAATGACTCTGAATGGTATATATTTTTGCCTGTTTGTATGCCAAACATAAACAACAACCTCAAGGCACTATTTCCTGCACTATTAAGGGGTGTTTACTTTTAACCATGACAACATTTCATAAGGTTAATTGTCCGCATAAATTTAAGAACCGATCTATATATTCTAGGTTTTGCAAAGTGAAAAACGCTTTTCATTTAACCCATGTGTTCATCTAGCATTATTCACAAAGCGCGCATTAGTTGTGCTTGTGACCAAACTCACCAATGTAGATCCATCAACAGCCTCATCACAAGCAGTACTCCAGTCTCCAAATGCGCAGAACTCCTCGTCATTTGGTTTCCAACTTGTCTGGACAGAACACTGTCTGGATAGAATTAAATCTTCGCAAACTAAAACGAATTGATTCTCCATTAAAAAAAGAGCGTGGAAATGATATTGTACCCGTCCGTGCCCGAACTTCAGGACTGCATTTATTGTAAGAAGGTATGGTAATGATAAAGCAATTCACCGGTTGCTAAACTGAACCTATTACACATATGTACGTCATTAGTATTAATCCCGCCCGGCCTCTGTAAAAGACACATATTCTGTTGCCACTTGCTTAATCCCAATGATACATCTACAGGCCGCTAGACGCATTGGACACTCAGAAGGGGACACTTAAGGGCGTGTTGGTCCAAAATCCCGTTCAATTCTCCAGCACAAATCCTATTGAAATTATATTCGGTTCGTGTTCGGTTGAGTTTGATTCCTTGAACATAACTCGCTCATCCGTAATTAATTCATTCGTTACGTAGTCTAGTTGCGCTCTTCGGTTGTCCGACAGATGATTTGGTTTCGGACATTTGTTCCCCAACACGGAAAAGATACGAAATTTGACTTTGGCAGTTTAATCCAGCCGCCTACTCGCGATTTATTTTCAAAGCCGCCCGGATGACGACGATATGACGTAGACACACTACCTTACCTGGCGCCGCCTTGTGCATTTATTTTCTATGGCATAATGCAACCGGCAGAGGGCGCCCAAGATACATGTTTAAAAATTCCCACTACATTCTACAGTCGGACAGTCAGATGTAATTGCAACAAAATCTCATCCCAGAAACAGCCCAAAAATCTGTATTAGGCATGCATTTCTGTTTTAGTAGTTGTGTTTCAATAGTTGTCTTAAAGGTTAAATTAATGTTAATTTGATGTAAAGGTAATTTCTAGACATTTCATTACTTTGTGTCAGAGTGTTGATGCCTTTGATGTTATTGACAACTGTATTATGGTCTCCACAATCACCAGATCTGAGGCCTTTGTCTTATTTCAGGATTCATCGTAGCTTTTTGTGTTTTTCTATCAAAGTGTCACTGAATAAACTTCAACCATACCAGAAACTGAATTACTTCACTTGTCAAAGGTTTTAAATGCTTTTGCACATTTGAATATCCCTTGCAAAATGTTTTAGTTGAAAGTGGATGGTTTACTTTTTATCAGTTTGAGGTTACACACAAAATAAATTCTGCATGGGTCAAGGCAATTTAAGATAAAACAATATATATGTGGTTACAGTGCAGACTGTCAGCTTAAACTTGAGGGTATTTCCATCCATATCGAATGAAGGATCGCAAAATTACAGTGTAGATGTCGTAGCATTTTAACATTCTAAAAATATATCTGGACAATTGGCTTAACTGCTGTTTATTGTTATGAATAGGCAGGGGTGTTATTTTCCATTGTAGCTGCATGCACCAGATCATTTAAGTGTTTAGTCTTGATTCTACACTTCACACTGGCTCACTTGTCCTCATTGAGGATGTGACGGCTGAGAACAGCAATACGATGAATACTCAAGTGTACAGAAACATTGCCTGCTCATTAACAACTCACTACAGTTTTATCCCTTTTGCAATTAATTTAGTCACAGGAAAGTGGTTATATTGTGTCAGGGCACAGAGCAACTGTCTAATCTGTGTCAGTTTGATGTGATAAAAAAGCATGGAAAATGAGAAATGGGAGATCAAACTCGGAAAACTTGAAATTTCTATGCCTCTATGTACAATGTACAAACGAGGAGTAGAGGTCCAACTTTAGCACCATCGAATCTGAGGAAATTACTAGTTAGACAACATGGTCACCGAGAAAAAGTTCACAAAACATGTTCTTAATATTCTGAATGAACTAATTTCCCATTGTGTAGTATTTTGATATTCCATAGACCAACACAAACATGAGGTGCAACCTTATGTATTCTTAGCACACAAGGCATTAACGCTGAGATGGGAGGACGGAGGACTTTCAGCCTGATCATCCAGTTGAGACAGGAAACGCAATAAGGTATGCATAACATTGATTTTATACTGAAATGCAGCCAAAAGGGCGTCCTGTTCTCGTTCTGTATGATACTGACGGAGAAAGCTCTCATGATCTTCAGAATCCAGTGGTGTTTTCATGGGTATAATTTGTTTGCATGTGGAATCTTATCAAATGTATTATTAACAGCTTTTTTGTTTAAAACAGGGGAAAAGATACCAGATTTTTATCAATATCGGCAGATACTCGAGGTTGCAATATCGTTATCGGTATCGGACATAAGGAAGTGGTATCGGGCATCCCTAATTTCTAGGCTGGTTTTTCTATTATTTATGATCTGGCAGAGATAAAATTGTAAAACCAGATGCATGGAATAATGTTTCAGAGAGTGTTTGATGGACAATCCCGATATAAATAATACATTTGATGTGTTTATATCACCCCTTTAGGGGATCGTACACCAATTAAATTCTATTCTAGAGCCGTAGGGAATGTGTAGGGATGCAGCTTTTATATTAAAGTATTACCTGAAGACAGGGAGGGTGGATGTTTAGGAAACACCATGTGGACATTTGCATGCTGGATGAGTTCCAGGGGTTAATCGAAAAGCATCTGCTGAAGCCAAACTGTGTCACTCTAGACTTAGGACCTTGTTTGTTATGTTACTGTACACCGAATCTGGTATAGCAACCTGGTCTATTTAGCTAATTGACTTCCAGTCACATGGAAAAAGCGAGGTCTCCCATCCATTCTGTCTGTTCTCTTCTTCTCTGATGAATCTCAATCTCCTTGCCTGCTCTTGTCAGTTTGTCATTTCCTCAACAATAACAGAAAGCATCTTTGATTTGCATTACAGTGTGTCTTTTCAGTTCTGTGTTTGTTTGGTTTAGTATTAAAACCCATTGAACGTCTACATGCTCTGCACCTGGCTCATTTCCCAGCACTACACTCCTGAGTTTGTGACAGAAAGTGGCTTTATGACATAATTTCTTTTTAATATGATAAATTAGTAATATATCAGGATTAGGATAAACCTTTATGTGCTTTTAAGGATGCTTAGGTTCACAAAAAACATGAGCCAGATTTCTTCGAATATATACAGGATGGGATATTTTATTGTTTTTCTGGGCTAAATATTGATCCTGGTTTAAAGTTGCTACTTGGTCCTTTGCCAAAAACTAATGCAGTATAATCTTGCAGCTCACTGTAAAAAAAATATAGAAGTAAGACGCAAGTCATCTGCAACTGTCCTGACTTCATCCATCCATGAATGTGAAAATATTACATTTACTACCATATGACTAGATTTGTTAAGGCTTGATCTAATATTGAACAAAGTCAATCAGGAGATAAATATTCCCCAAAGATTGGTGTGTAAAACAATCACCTGACTGCATTGCAATAAGGATATTAAACAATGTCTTCTGCATCTAACCATCTACTAATACAGTATCTTCATAAGCATTCCCATCTTCTGCACGAAGCAGCTCATTTATCGATGGCTAAATGACCACGTACAATATGTTTTTTGTTTGTGTTGTTTTCAGCCACGACACTGTGGGTGTGGTCAAGTGACTGGTATTTCTGTGCTTGATCCTCTGTTCCCCTATGTGTATTTGTGTCTGAAATGCTCCACCATGCCTGTCCAGCCTGGGTTACTATGTAGCAAAATAGTGAGTTACTTTTTGCACTGGCTCTTAAATCCTTAAAAAAACAGAACCTGACATGGTGACCAGACACCACTGCAGCAAATCAGGTTTTTAATCATGGTTACTCTTTCAAAGAGAACCTGAAACAATCACTGATGTCTGTGTTAATCTCCACTTACACTTCCCCTCTTACACGTTTTTTCCACCGCTGTACTGTGTTGTCCTGTGTAGCATGTTGGCCTGTGTAGCATGTTGTCCTGTGTAGCATGTTGTCCTGTGTAGCATGTTGTCTTGTGTAGCATGTTGTCCTGTGTAGCATTTGTCCTGTGTAGCATGTTGTCCTGTGTAGCATGTTGTCCTGTGTAGCATGTTGTCCTGTGTAGCATGTTGTCCTGTGTAGCATGTTGTCCTGTGTAGCATTTGTCCTGTGTAGCATGTTGTCCTGTGTAGCATGTTGTCCTGTGTAGCATGTTGTCCTGTGTAGCATGTTGTCCTGTGTAGCATGTTGTCCTGTGTAGCATGTTGGCCTGTGTAGCATGTTGGCCTGTGTAGCATGTTGTCCTGTGTAGCATGTTCTCCTGTGTAGCATGTTGTCCTGTGTAGCATGTTGTCCTGTAAACGATATGAAGACTGTAGCTAGTATACTCTTGTAAAATGCAATTATGCGCCTCCTCCTTAAACATATCCTGAAGCACAAATACCCATTGCATCCTTGTCCTAAGTGTCCTTGGCCGATTAGTCCAGTTGATGCCGACTGTGATTGGGTGGAACTCAGAAAGGGTGGGGAACGGACGCCCCTCCCAAAATTGCATTAGTGTTTGAAAGGTCTATGTTTACAGGAGAGTAGGCGAGTCTCACTCCGGTGGACAGCTCTGAACGGGGATGCTACAGAAATTCCTCTCTCTCGCGCACTGCTTTTTCGCCAACTCATTCTCCTCTCTCGCTCTGTCTTCGGTCCTGCGCCTCGAGTCTCCCTCCCTGCTGGGAAGGACTGAAACAGGACGGTTTGAGGCAGAGGCTGTTGCACTGGCCCCTTCAGGACAGGGAAGACCTCATCAGCAGCTGGAGTCGCTGACCACCGGGGACACGAGCCCTTCTCCCTCCCAGCACACCAGCGGGCCGGCGACATGTGCGACTGTTTCCACCTGGCCTTCCCCAACTGGCACGGCTCACCGGGCACGGGTGGGCATCCCTCTTTCTGTTTCTGTCGTGTCCGGGAACTATTCCCTGAGTCAGCGCTAGAGCTCAGCTAGGCTGTGTGTGTGTGCAAGGGTATTGGGGGGCTCGGGTCTGCAGGCTGCCGCTGAAAGCAGAGTCGTGTTTGTGACATGCAGCCTTGCCATCCTGCAGTGAGTGGATGGGTGTGTCTGCAGTGTGTTGACTGGGTGTGTCCCTACTGCATAGGGATGCGCTTGATGTTCTCTATACAGTGGACTTAGTTCTGGAGGGTGAACTCTGTGTCATATTGAAGCATGATGGCTTGAACTGTCTAGGAGGTTAGTTTGTTTGGAAGGCATTTAGTTAAAACGTTGAGAAGTAATAGGTTTATCTTTTTATCTAATTGCAGTTATTGAACATTGTGTAAGGCCACGTTTTATGCTGAGCCACTCAGCACTGTGTAAACTACGGCTTCACTTTTTCGTTCTTTTAGTTTGTTGTTGATATTTTCTTTGAGATATGTCATGTTTATTTTTTCATAATCTCTTAAATTATGACATTGAACAACTGTTGTGATGACATTGAACAGCTGTTGTGATCAAACAACATTGTTGCTTTACTCTGTCGCATTATTCGGTTTTGGGTGGTTGAGAGATTTTAACTGCTGCTTGTTCACATGTACAACCCCAATTCAGAACAAGTTGGGAGAGCATGGAAAATGCTAATAACAAAGCGCGGTGACTTGTATTTAAACAAAAACGTATAAAAACAAGGTATTTGATGTTTTACCTAATAAACTGCATTGTTTTTAAGGTAAAGATTTGTTTCAAACTGAGAAGGTGATGTGAAGCAGCTGAGGCAATCGTATAATCGTATTTAAAGAGCCTCCAAACAGGCCTAGTCTTTCAACAGCAAGGATGGGTTTGGAGGCTCGCCAATCTCCCAACAGATGCGTCAGAACAACATTCCCCAAAGACATATCGGTAGGATTTGAGGCATTTCACCTTCTACATTTGCACAATATAATTACAAGTTTTGAGGAATCCTGTCAAATCTCGCTGCATTAAGTGCAAGGCCGATTCCGATAGCCTTTGTCAGTCAACACCATTTGCTGCCGCATCCACTGATGCAAGTTAAGGCGTAACTATGCAAAGCAGAAGCCTTACAGCAACTCTGTCCAGAAGCGCCGCCATCTTCTCACATATGATATGGACATTAGCACAGTGGAATTGTATTTTGTGGTCCGTCGAGTAAACATTTGAAGAGGTTTTTGGACAAAACTGTTGTTGTGCTCACAGGGGCCCGAAAACGAAAAGGAAGTTGTTATCAAAATCAGGTCCAAAAGCCAGCATCTGTAATCGTATGGGTGTGTGTCAGTGCCCACGGCATGGATAACTTGCACATCTGTTAGGGCACCATTAAAGCAGAAAGATATGTACACATTTTGGAGCAACATATATTGCCAGACGTCGTCTTTTCCAGGGACGTCCCTGCATTTCCCAGCATGACAACGCCAAAACACATTCTTCCACTACATTACCATTACAAGTACATGGCCTGCCTGCAATCATCACCTTTCTCTGATTGAGAATGTGTGGTGCATTATGAAGCGTAGAATAAGGCAACTAAGGCCCCAGGCAGTTGCGCAGCTGAAGAAATGGATGAATGGGAAAAAATTCAGCTCGCTAAACTAAACAAAATGGTGTCTTCAGTGCCCAAACACTCAAGTTCAATACCCTAAACAGTAAAGTTGATTGAATTAAATAACATTACAAACAGGGAGAGACACAGGGAACATACACTGGACAAAGGTTCAGGCCCTTGGATGGTGTTTTATTACCGCAAGGGGCAGGAGGAGAGAGGAAAATCGAAATAAAACAAACTTTTCTCCTGTGGTTAGGTGGCGTCGTCTGGTGGGGCGGATGGGCGTTTTTAGACGGATGGGAGCAGATGGCGTATCCTGCGCTGCTTCTGCTCCCAGCGTCTCCTAGCTGTTTTCCTTCTATAGGGTTGTGTTTTGGGTAGCATTTTCTAATCTGGCCTCTTTGTGTTTCGCCTAAGCCCCAAACTGCTCCTAGGTTGCCCTTATTTAATTCCCTTATGGAATGAAGAGATGATGCTGGCCTTTTTGGTTGCCTCCAGACAGTTCTGGAATCTACCAGCCTTCTATGGGGGCATCGGCCAAGACTGAATCAGTAAGGGAGGGAGCATTCACACCACAAGGCCTACACAGACACATTATACAACATATATTGATATAAATGATCCAAGTGATCTGGTATCTACACAGAAACTCTCAAGTCGTCCCGTGCAGTATTGTAACGTGGTTCTCTCAACATTATTAGAGAATTAGATTAACTTGTTATTTGCTTCTAAATTTAATCAACATTTGAAGTCAGCAGGTTAACATACACCATAGCCAAATACTTTTTTATTCAATTCCTGACATTTAATCCAAATACAGGTAAATATTCCAGTTAGGATCACCACTTTTTTTAAGAATGTGAAATATAGTAATAATTGTTAGAATGAATGTCGGAATAATAATAGTTGTGAGAATTATTTATTTCAGCTTTTTTTCATCATATGTCCAGTGGGTCAGAAGTTTGCTTACATTCAATTATTA
Source organism: Dallia pectoralis (assembly GCA_029465975.1). Classification (NCBI taxonomy): domain Eukaryota; kingdom Metazoa; phylum Chordata; class Actinopteri; order Esociformes; family Umbridae; genus Dallia; species Dallia pectoralis. Next base: position 6,614,812 of record CM055754.1, read on the forward strand.
TCTTGTAGCATTACCTTTAAATTGTTTAACTTGGGTCTAACTTTTCGGGCTGCCTTCTACAAGCTTTCCACAATATGTTGGGTCTATGTTGGCCCATTTACTTGCAACCAAGCTATAACTTCCTGACGTCTTAAGATATAGCCATAATAAATCCACATAATTTTACTTCCTTATTATTCCATCTATTTTGTGAAGTGCACTAGTCCCTCCTGCAGAAAAGCACCCCCACAACATGATGCTTTTCAAAAAAGTATGATCTTTGTCCCCAGGTGCAGTTGTAAACCATAGTGTGGATTTCTATTATCGTTTTGGAGTAGTGGCTTCTTCCTTTTGAATGACATCGACCTAAGTGAATGTAAATCTCTGACTTGAGATATACTGTAAGTTTTGACGTGTACCGATGGCAATATCTCCAAGATTCTTTCTCGTGGAACAGTTTTTGGGGAATTGTTTTTGACGGGTATTCTCATCTCATTATTTCAACATACTTTTTTAAATGCTTTTTCTCCATTATGTTGTTTTGAATTTGAATTTGTATCTCTATCCCTGTCTCTTATTTAAGCTAGATCCACTTTCAATTTGGTGTTACCATAGTGGCCTTTAGACAACTGCACAACCAGGAAGTCTAATAACGGCTTAATGTGTATAGTTTTATCCAAAAACAGGATGAAACTCCGGCCAGAAAAGGTAAGTATTAATTCATGTTGTGTCTGCTAGATTGAAATCATGTGGGAACACAGCCCTGTGTCCGCTTAATGCATGGGGAAAATCCAATTCTGTTTTCTTCCCTGTGTGGTTAAAATTTGATTATGATTTGGATGAAAACAGGCCATCCCCTCGAGAAAGGAGTGTGTCTCTCAAAATAATAAGTTGGAATCCTGTTTTACTCAGTGTAATTCCAGATGTAGGACCAAATGGGATGAGAACTCTAAAGGATGCAATTGTGTTCACCGGTCTGGTTCAAAATAAGTTATTGTATGAAGTCAGAAGAACAAAATATAATGTTGTACTGCGATGTTTGTAAATTGCATAACATATTTGATAGTACATTGATTTTCAAAATGGTAAATTAGCCATTGTTGATATCACGCGACGTGACCCCGGATAAACGGTTGGAGATGAGATGATACAAATAAATTAATATACCGGTACATAGATTATCATAGATTTAGAAAATTATTTTCCATTTGGCGGTTCAACACCATTTATTTACATGTCAGTTCACGTGACTTTTTATTATTTGATTTTGGCACTGTTTTTAGGACTATGAGTAACATTTGTTATTCCAGTTGAACATGGGAGGAGACTCAGATAGTCCATTTCCATCCACATTATTGCTAGCTAATGCAGCCTTGAGAGTGAACACACCCAAAGACAATGGTAAAGTTGCACCCAACGTGAGTCATGCAACATTAACTCAGCAAAATGTTCCACAGACTCTTCCAGAATAATTGACACATTTGACGAACATTAAATATACATTTATTTCACATCTGGAAACAAATTATTAGAAGATTATACGAAGTGGCTTGGTTTCCATAATCAGAGATGTTTTTTTATCATGTTTGATAATATATGTAAAAGCAACAGTACTATAAATACAATTCTCAGATAATTTTTTTATATCATTTATCAGAAAACGGATGCTATGCTAATTGGCAGGCCTTTTTTATAACAATCAATGGCAATATTGGTTATATGTCTGGGACACTAACAATGGTTGTACACCTTTTCAACTAGTTTCTACTGACATAAAGTAAGATATATCAGCAACACAGTACGGTTCCCACCTACTTTTTCAATTGTTGGATACCTCATGTTTTTTAAATATTTAATATAATGTTTAATTACTAGTGTTGGTGTGAACTGCCTACATTCAATGGATGGTGATTTGCTATGCAATCCTTATGAGTATGTCGTACTGTCGTAAAATTCAACATTAAACCTTTTGATATGGACGTCAAGTACATAATTTATTTATTAACACTTATCACTAATCACTTATATATTTTTATCTTGACAAAATTAAAAACTTATTAAATCTGACAGGAAACTCACTTGATATTTATTTAGGAACTGCTTATCGTGGACATATTTTGAAAACAGGATTCAGAAGGGTAAAGTCTGGAAATTGTGATACCCAAAGCAAAAAACAAGTGCGGTGTCAGTTAACCATTTTTGGGGGGGATTTTGATATGTTGTTAATGTCTGTAATGTAATTTTTTATGTATGTAATGTTTTGAAACTATGTTGCCTCCCCTGGTCTTGGGGGACCTGTAAAGGCCATCAACATCATTAACTTAACCAAGTACATTTGAGCCAAAACCTGGTTGCCACTGACAGGATGACAAAACTTCACCCTAAATTAATCTTCTAGAAAAATTATAACCACATGCATTTATGAAAAAAAAATAATTTTGTATGATGATGTTAGACATCAGAGATTACTTGTCGTACTTGAAAAATACAGATTTTGACGCCTATTCAACATTTCTACTACAAAAACATGTTTTAGCATCTTTTGCTCCGTGGGAATAACTTATAACTTTTTGTGTCTTGCCAAATTGAGGACATCTGAAAATTAACTTTATTTTGAAGAGATTGTTTCTTTTGTGCAGTTAAGTCTTAGAATCTTACAATCCAATATGCAGTAAGACAATAAATTGTTTGTTTAATCAATAAGCCAAATGAGCAACCACACTAATCACATGAAACTATGCACCTAATTATACCTGTTAGAATATGCAACTACTATGTAAACACTTCTTGTTACAAAGTATTGTTAATTAGGGTAGAAAGTTAACTTATGTGGATAAATAGTGTGTCACCGTATCACAGCTTTGTACCACCCATATGGCAAATATTTGAGTAAGGAGTTTCTCCACGGCTAGTGCCAGTCTCAGGTACAGGAATATTTGCCAGCCCCTGTGTAAAATTTTTAACATGTTGGGCTATTTTTTGATTGAATAATTAGTTTGGAATTATTATGCTGTATATGCTGTGCATGCCGTATATGCCATATATGCTGTATATGCTGTACATGCTATATGCTGTACATGCTGTATATGCTGTACATGCCATATATGCTGTACATGTCGTATATGCTGTATATGCCGTATATGCTGTACATGCCGTATATGCTATATATGCTATATATTCCGTATGTGCTGTACATGTCGTATATGCTGTATATGCTATGCTGTATATGCTGTACATGCTGTATATGCTGTATATGCTGTATGCTGTACATGCTGTATATGCAGTATATGCCGTATTTCTTGTATATGCTGTATAGACCATATGCTGTATATGCCATATTTGCTGTAAAGGCTGTATTCCTTATACTATAATTATTTTTTGTTAGCGAAAAAAGGGGATTACTTATTATGTTCACTACATGGTGTGCAAATCCATTTCTCTTTACCATTGCAGGTTTTTATATATACAGCATTTTGATACTGCTTATAAAGGAAACAGCATTACTGAAGCATTACTTTCCATGTTACTTGAAGTTACTACATTCCAATCACAAACACAGCTGCAGAGGTCACTTTAGGATGATTGCCAATTAGAAACACATATGTCAGCTAGCAAATTGGTCTGCTAATTAGCACTGACAGGTGAGCCCAACATAAGGCAACTAACACTGTTCCAAAGAGGCCAACACCGCTTATTTCAAATGCCAATGCACATAGACACATAACTTGGTGTAAAGGCACAAAACCTGGACCCCTGAGCAATTTTAGAGACCCTGTGTAGCCTACGGTGTAAACACTGTTCCCTTATCCAATACTGTATATAATACAATGTTCCAATATAATGGCCCCATATACACTGCTAAACAAATTCCAGTGGTTTAAAGGAACACCAGGATGAAGTCAAGTCCACCAGATCTGAAAATCATTGAACCTTTCTGTTCTGGAGTGCATTTGTTTAAGTATATTTCTACTTCATGCCTCAATGAGGCATTTCTTTTTAAAGAATGGTGCAATGTCCCAATACACACAGGTAGGGACCTATGACAACATATCAGTTGCACCTCTACTTGGGATTTGTCAGACTGTCTCCTGTATTACTCATACTGTTACACGATTGATTTAGAAGGCAGAGCTGTACCTGAAATGGAAGTGGGTTGTACTGTATGAACCTTTGTTTTCTCTCTCTCTATTGCAAGGAAATACACAGCATTTCCATTCAGCCTTTTGGTTCACAGTGGAATCTGGGTTAGGAAGTATTAGCTGGATAAAGCAGGTCGCTCCTGTAGTTTAGACGGTAGGATTGTTATTTCAGGTAAGCCTGCTGTATTCTGGTAAGATATTTTTTAAGACATTGTTTTTGTGTGTTTGAATTGGTGTTGGCTGCAACTAGGTTCACTTTACTAAAGTAACAGCAATGATGTTCATTCAGCAGACACTATTATGGTGCGTAAAACTATATGGACTGTTGTTGTTGGATGGTAATAGGCTTATGATGATTGGAATATCAAAGAGCAATAAAAGACAAGAATTGTGCTTTTCTTTTCAGTTTGGCAATGTTATGGTCGTAGTAAAATGTGAGAAATGGACCTAAGAATATCTTCAGTAATAGAATCAAAACAACAATTTGTTGTCTTTTACGACCAGTAAGAAGGTTACACCCTTGGAAGGATGTGGTACAGTAAATGTTTGCATTTGGACATTAAGAACTAAACTACCGTAGGACTACAGTGCGGTCCAAAAAAAGATGCTTAAAAAGATCAACTAGTTGATCAGTCATCATAATTAAATGCTTCTGCCAAACATGTCCCAACAATCAACCCTTCTTCAAAGTCACTGAAATCTCTTCCCTTAGCCAAAAATTATAGCCAAAATAATGAGTGGAAAATATATCTCTTAACATTTTATTTTAAACAGCAACTTAGCAGAACCTTAAACTTAAGCTTAATTTTGACCCAATTATTTGCAGTTGGAACTATTATACGTTACACATTCAAAGTTTTCCCTTTCGGCTAATCAGATCAAGTTTCCTAGTTCAAGGCAGGGCCACCAAAATAAAGGAATGTGGGACACTGGTCACAGGAGGCTGATTCCAAGAAGGCATAAAAAACAGAGATTGGAATATGTTAAAGCTTTTCTTCACCGAGGACTCTTGATGTACATCTATCGGCATATTTTGGGGAATTTGGGGATCTGAGCCAACCAAATCGTCTCTTGCCGTTCTGAAAAATCTAGTGATGTTGCTTAAGGGACACTCGATAAGAAGTATACTGTTGTGGAAATCTCTAACTCATGATGTGATATATGAAAAGTAGAATAGAGTAGTTTGCCTGATCACGGTGTTAAGACAGTGTCTATTGTATAGGAAAAGGGCTGACAGTTTAATTACATAGTGTTAAAGTTAAAGATTAACTGATTGGTACAATGGGAGTTGGGCAATAGGAGATGCTGAGCCATTTCAAGATATAACAGGACAGAGACTCTACCCTGAGGTACACCTAAACGACTGTTGGTGTGTCTACATTTTCCTGTGTAAATGTACGTGCTGACCCGAGAGTATAAGAGATGTAACTGAACCATTGTCAACCAGAGAGCCTGACCATAGCAGTTTCCATAGTGTCTGTGAGTGGCTTGTCTCAACTAACCTAAAACTGTAATAATCTGCTATAGTGTAAACTCGGAACACTTCTCCCTTCTTACATTTTAAGTCTGAATTCAGTGTTGGCTGTTATTCCAGTGTTTGGAACATTGAAGTGTAGAGGAATTTAATTTCCATCCCAATACTAAACAAAGCCATCAGTATAGTGTGTCTTAACCAGCTGGCAGGCTGTTTCTGCTGTAGTATTGCACCTGCTTTATCATCCTACTGTCCTAGACAAACGAAGGTTACACGGCCATAACGCCTGTGGAGCTGCTTTGTCGCACTCTCTCTTGACCTCACGGACTTGATAGGCTCGTCACGGCCCACGTCTACGGCAGATCATCAGGGTCGTTGTGATCCAACATAAATGCTTCCACAACAGACAGATGGAGACTGTCATTTATATCACACCGGCCTCAAAACACCTGAAGGGAACCACTGAAGTAAGAATTTGGGTAGTAATTTCAAGCTCATCCCCACGCTTGGAGCCTTTGATCTTGGTACCGACCCTGTGCCCACGGATACCGGACTTTCTGACTGGAAGACCACAGGTTCTAAGGATTTGCAATAACACTAACTCCTCTCTGACTCCTAATACTTGGGCCTCCAAGGGTTGTGTGCTCACATATTTCTCCTTCAACAGCACAGCAACAGGGATTTGGGGAATGAACCCACCAATCTACACCAACAGAAGCACACAATAAATAATCAGCAGTTCTATGCTCTTCTGCTACTAAATCGCCCAGGATTAGGAGTTTGTCAGGACACCCGCGGTCCTATTCAAATGCCATTGCTGCACTTTGGAGAGCACTGTGACAGGTTGGATCACATGACCCCAAGGACCGCCAGTGGGTAGTTATGGAGACCATGTAGGTCACTGGGAGCAACCAGTCGCCAATTCCCAAGATATACAATACATCCCCACCTTATATGTCTGCCACCGTTTAAACTGCAAATCCTTTACATGCAGACAAGACAGGATGGATCCATACTTTCATATTGTTAACGTCAAATTCTGATCTGAACGTCGCAGCGGAAATCGAGACTCATCAGACCAAGCAATTCTCCAATCTTCTATTGTCCAATTTTGGTTGGCCCGTGCAAACTGTAGCCTCAGTTTTCTATTTCTAGATGACAGGAGTGTCACCCGGTGCAATGTCTGCTGCTGTAGCCCATCTGCTTCAAGGTTCCACGCGTTGTGCGTTCAGAAATGCTCTTTTGCATACTTTGGTTGTAACAAGTGGTTATTTGAGTTACTGTTGCCTTTATTTCAGCGCGAAACAGGTCGGTCATTCTCCTCTAACCTCTGCATTAACAAGGCATTTTTCTCCCAGAGAACTGACACACCGTGTATATTTTCTCTTTGAGCATTTATCTCTGTAAACCCTACAGATGGTTGTGTGGGAAAACCCAGTAGATTTGCACTTTCTGAAACACCCAAACCAGCCTGTCTGGCTCCAACAACCATGCCACATTCAAAGTCACTTAAATCACTTTTTGAACGTCTGCATGCCTAAATGCATTGGGTTGCTGCCTTGTAACTGGTTGTGAAGATATTTGCATTAAGAAGCAGTTGAATAGGTGTCCCTAATGAGGAGGCCGGCGAGTTCATGTAGATGGGCAACAAAAGCATCAGCTTTGACCTCTGGAACACTGAGCAAATGCTTTTGTTGGAAGACTGCATCTGAACAGAATACTATGTACTTTTTATATCTTTTTTTCTTGTAAAATATCTTTCTGACGATCTGTGGATCATTTTTGAATTCACATGAATTTATTGAACTTATTGTCAAATTTAACTTTTCAAGTGCAGTACATATGTGTCAATATAAGACATCTTCCACCGCAGTCGTTTAGATGATGTCAAAATGAAAGGTGGAATACAAAACAGTCATCAGTGATTGGGTCATTGATAACCAATCAAAGAAGTACTTTTTTCAGACACATTTTTTGTTACATTTGGGTATTCAGTGGGAGAAATAAACAAGGTTATTTAAATTATGTGGATTTGTAGACCCACAGTCTCTATTAAAAGACTCATAAGACACAAGATAGACGTATTAAACACTACATTCAATTTTTTTGTTGAGATTATATACATTACAAACAACCATGCCACTATCCAGAAGAGTTGTATACAGCATCAAGTTATTTAAAAACGCTTATGGTCAATCAATTGCTAAAGAATAACTGTACACATTTGTTACACCATTTTCAATTTATAAGCAGATTACTCTAGATTTGTAAGTAAACCTGTTTGGAGAAAAGAACAAAGCAACTTCAACTTTAATCTTTTGTTTACTCTGATGCTGAATGTTGAAAAAGGACAAAAAATCCAACAAAAAGTGCTTTTGCAAAGTCAGTCGATGGTGCATACTTTGGCAGAATGCAAAATCATTTTTGATAGGTCTTTTTTTCCACCTTAAACCAATCAATCACATGTTTTTTATGAAAGCAGAACAACGTCCGCTACACGATCCGCAAACACAACCAAGAGAATCCTGGACAGGGACCCCTATGAGTCACTCAGGTCTGGCAGCCTTGAGGCGTAGTCCACGGGCCAATGTTTTCCTAAGATTAAACAGAGCAGAACACAATGAAAACTTAAGAGTGCGCATTCCATAGATTTACAAAGGATTTACCTGGCACAATATTATAGCAGTGTGAAACCATGGGGCATGTCTCTATAACCACTCAGCACAATCTGATTATGTAAGACACCAGTGCTTATCCCCACTGCAGTGGTCTGGCTGCAGTGGTCTGACAGCAGTGGTCTGGCTGCAGTGGTCTGGCCCCAGTGGTCTGGCTGCAGTGGTCTGGCCCCAGTGGTCTGGCCCCAGTGGTCTGGCCCCAGTGGTCTGGCTGCAGTGGTCTGGCCCCAGTGGTCTCGCTGCAGTGGTCTGGCCCCAGTGGTCTGGCCCCAGTGGTCTGGCTGCAGTGGTCTGACAGCAGTGGTCTCGCTGCAGTGGTCTGGCCCCAGTGGTCTCGCTGCAGTGGTCTGGCCCCAGTGGTCTGGCCCCAGTGGTCTGGCCCCAGTGGTCTGGCCCCAGTGGTCTGGCTGCAGTGATTTGTATGGAGCCTTTTATGAAACTGCAGACCCGTCTGACTTGTGTATCATGGATAATAATTATAAAAAAAAATCACATTTATCAGAAGGATACATTTTGAACTACTCTCCCTTATCAACTTTAGACAAAGAGTAGCCAGCTACAACCGTAGGTCAGATCTCCAGATCGATAGAGTGGATCACTTAGGCAGCTGGAGAATCTGATTCCTTTGGGATTTCTTTCCAGAAATAACTTCCAGTAATCTCCATAGGCTCCAGTATCTCTACAAATGATGTTTCCCTGGTTAGACAAGTATCAGTTAGTCCAGTGAGTATTTTGTTAGTGTAAAAACTATCTTTGAAAATGAAACAAAACATTGACATCCAATTAGAAACTCCAATAAGCGATGTTCTGAGACATACCGTTATTAGAAATGTGTGTTTACCTAGAACAAATTATGCCTTTACATTTGTTTCTTCATTTTTAATAGGGGCTGGTCGAAGGCTTAAAGCTCCAGAGCCTGATACGATTGATGATTCAGTAAGTGGCTCTATGTATATGGTAAACCTAATGCTTGCTTGTGTGGATATCACATAAATACTAAAGACTATTGGAGACACTAATAATTTAAATGTCTTGCGATATACCCACAAACAACTTTACATATTTTGGTTCCAGATATGCGAAGATTTAACTGAGGTTTTAGATGGGGAGAGACCTCGACCTCAAGGATCTTCTCCTGTAGATGAATATCCTGAGACGGACAAATACCCAGATATTGATAAGCAGGTACAGTACTTCATGTCTCATCCAATCATCGTGATATTTTGAATCGTGAATTGAGACGAGTCACAGACTGTCCGACTCTCATTTTAGAGTGGAGGTGTCAAAAAAGGAAGGAAGAGTTTTGGTAACCTGTTTGAAAAGCGCTCCCCTGCCAAGATGAGTCAACTGGAGGTAAGACGTGTCTGTATTAACTTAAAAATCTAAATTGCAGATATGGATGGGGCTGTTGCAGGTTTAACATATTAGTTTAAACAATGACACGACTACTCTTTCGAGACGAGAGGGCTACCATCACATGATCGTTTTGGCGATATTACTAACAACAACATCAACAACATGATATCATTACTAGCAATCCCAATAGGCAATAAATAAGGTATTGACCCCCCACAAGGGGAAAATACAGAGCCCCACATGCGGAGGCAGGGGTGGTGGGTGGGTTTTGCACCCGCATGCAAAGGAATGAGTAACCACTTAAATAGTCAGTGTTTAATATATTTTAATAGAAGCGATCTGTCGCATCAGCTGATATGTCGCTGTATAACCACTCTGGCTTCCTGTCTGATGTCAATTAGAAAAACAAATGAACAAAGTGTGAAGGAAGTGCTCAAATGAAGTGCACTGCTAAATGAACAATGAGATATTAGACCATTGAGTCGTAACATCTATTAGATTTAGTCAAATACATTAATTCTGTTATTTTCTTTTATTTGGACCGCTGAGCCGGATACTGAGCTTACGGACATGTAGCCGAGGGACACCAAGATTGTGGACATGTAGCCAGGAAACACCAAGATTATGGACATGTAGCCAGGAAACACCAAGATTATGGACATGTAGCTGAGGAACACCAAGATTATGGACATGTAGCTGAGGAACACCAAGATTATGGACATGTAGCTGAGGAACACCAAGATTATGGACATGTAGCTGAGGAACACCAAGATTATGGACATGTAGCTGAGGGACACCAGGGTTATGGGCATGTAGCTGAGGTACACCAGGGTTATGGACATGTAGCCAGGGAACACCAGGGTTATGGACATGTAGCTGAGGTACACCAGGGTTATGGACATGTAGCTGAGGTACACCAAGATTATGGACATGTAGCCGAGGGACACCAGGGTTATGGACATGTAGCCAGGAAACACCAAGATTATGGACATGTAGCTGAGGTACACCAGGGTTATGGACATGCAGCCGAGGGACACCAGGGTTATGGACATGTAGCCGGGGTACACCAGGGTTATGGACATGTAGCTGAGGGACACCAGGGTTATGGACATGTAGCCAGGGTACACCAAGATTATGGACATGTAGCCGGGGTACACCAGGGTTATGGACATGCAGCCGAGGTACACCGGGGTTATGGACATGTAGCCGGGGTACACCGGGGTTATGGACATGTAGCCGGGGTACACCAGGGTTATGGACATGTAGCCGAGGTACACCGGGGTTATGGACATGTAGCCGGGATAGCAGAGTTAGACATATAGCCAGGGGACTTCAGGATTAAAAACCATAATCATAAAATAAGTATCTTGTCACCTGGAGTGATCACAAAAAGTCAGGGAACCGGTTACATTTGAAAGACTAAACTGTACACAGGGACAGGGCAATAGTGACTTCACTGTTTTAGTGCAATACGAATAGATTTTTTGAACAGAGAGAATAGTTCCCCCTACTGGCTCACTAACACCATTCACAGCAGCATTAGGACTCCCATAGAGACGTGCATGCAATTTGATGATAACATTTGGCTAAGATTGAAGAATGTATAGCGCCATACAAATGTAGTTTAATGTAACCAACGGCCCTCATATAATATAATAAAAACAAAATGTTCACAATGTTGACATTTTTATCTTTCTCTCGTTTTTTCCACATCACAAAGACCTGGCCAGGGGTGTGTAGACTTTTTATATCTACAGTACATTTGCTATGAATTTGGGATTGTTCATAAACAGACCACTACAGAAGGAGTACATACTGCTGAACATTTCAATTTTGCTCATTCAAGATTGGAGATTTTGTGTTATTTTGATGAAAAATGTATCATTGTTAACATGAATTATTAGTACACTAAACAGTTTGAAGTCTTGGTGCCCAGTATAAGGCGGTTTAAATGAAACATTACCATTTAACTGTTTACTTTGATCACTTTTCCTTTATATAGGATTCATATCCTTCGGTTCTGTATGTGTTCTCTCAATTGTTCTTTTTATTCCCATTATTGTTGTAAGAGAGGCCTGTTAAAGAGACACAAATATCTTAGATATGTCAAAGTTCATAAATCGCTTGAATTAATGGTTGGACTGTAACAGCCAGCACGCAACCTTCTCACCCAGGGAGAGCAAAGTATAAGGACTTATGGAAAACTAATGAAAACACATATTTGGGGAACCCAAATGAATTGGGGTACATCACATATAATTTCTTTATAAATATCAGTCACAAATTCGACCGTTTCTTCTTACATCTTCTCCATTGACGGTTAATGTGCATACGGCACGAGACAACACTTGTAATTGAAAATTGAACAAGATTAATTTTGCTTTACAGGGAGCAGAGCAACGTATCCCTCTGATTCTGTACTTGCGTGCAAAGAGAGACAATCCAACAATAATTGAATCTATGCAGGCAACATACGAACTTAGACAAAACTTACCTATTAGTTTTTAAACAATCTTTGTATTATTGCACTGTTTTTCCGTTTTTCAACTCAAGAGTCGGGAGTCAGGAGTCATAGTGAAAATGCCAAAAGAGACATGTGCTGAGGGTCTCGTTGTAAGTGGCGGAGGGAAGGAGGGAATCTTCATCAAAGCAGTAAGGCCAGAATCTCCCGCAGCAAAGCTACTGAGTCTGCATGAGGGTAAGCATATGTGGAGAAAATGGGTGGAATGTGACGCAATGGATTTAAGATTTGTATTGCTATTCAGAGTGCAGGTCAAATCGTGACGTATTGCTATTTCTTTGTTGTTGTTCATTCAGGTGATCAGATACTCAGTGCCACGGTGTATTTTGATGATGTTACATATGAGGATGCCCTTCAGATATTGGAACATGCCCATTCCTACAAGATGGAGTTACTGCTGAAACGAAAACCACTGATATCATCCACTCTTGACAGTGAACCAGATGTTGAAGTCGCCCATGTAATTATTACTATCATCTTTCCCTGGACTTTTTTTGTTTTAAGGAAGATGTTTCAATTAATTATTGAAAATGCATCTAATTGTTGTCCCACAGGTGAAAGAAGAATCATCTGTGGAAATGAGGGAACATTCAAAGACAAAAAGGCACGCTGACCGAATATCTTGGCCCAAGTTCCCCAATTTCAGCAAAAATAGGAAGTCACATTTTAAGAGGTCTCATAGTAATTCCGAGGCGGATGACCAAAGGAAATTGGAGCTTAGCCCCACAACAAGTGACACAGAGTCGCCATTAAAATCTCAGGATGCCGTCAAGAGTAAGACAAAGAAGCACGCGCTAAAATTACCAAACCTGAAGATTAAGGACCGTAAGAGCAAATCTGTTGAACAGCAAGACCAGGACACAGATATTATAACATTTGAGCAGGAAATGAAAACCCAACAGACGCATGATGACATAAACTCATTGGATGGTCTGGAGAGTACCGCCGGAGAAACACCTCAAGTATGTTTGTTTGATACAGAATCAGAAAGAACGGAATCCACCAAGATGAGAAATGAATGCACACTTTCGAACGTGGGAGGCTCGGAAACCGTACAGCACAAAGCTGAACTCATCAGTCTCTACAATACATTGAAAACTACTGAAGTACAAGTAATTCTTGCTGATCAAGAAAGCTCCTCAAACAAGAAATCTTCTGACGGAAATGAAAAGAAGACTGAGAAGAACGAAAGATCAGAACTTCGATTTCAATTCAAAGGAAAGGAAAGAAAAGACAAACTCAAGCAAAACATACCAGTAAAATTATCGCCAAAAATTCTGAATGCGCCAAGAACATATATCGAAACAGCTGATAAATCAGCACATGACAATACATTGACAAGTCCCATTTCAATGTCACATTCTCAGCTGGAGAATCAGCAACTATCAGTTGACTACTCTGTTCAAGTCAGCAATGCTAGTTCTGGAAAAATCCAATCCTCCACTGATAATGAAATGAGCTTGCCAAAAGCAGATGTAGATGTAGAATACATGAGGTATTACCTTCACTTGGGACTAGAACAAGACCGAAAAAGACAGGAAATTAGCAGTACTACAATGGAAGCTGACTTGCACATGGAAAAACCAGTTTTGATGTTGGCTACAGAGACCAGCATTGATGATGTTTTAGCACAATCTGGTAGAACGCCTGCTACCAAGTACAAACTGCCGAAACTTGATAGCTTTGTTACTGACGAACCAATAAAAATGACACAAAAATGTCAAGAGGCAGAAATTTATTCAGGTCTCGAGGGAAAAGGAGGTGGTTTTCAAAAGGCAATCAACAAGAAGTGAAATCACCTAAACATGATTTGGATGGTTTTCAGAAGCAGAAGTAAAATCACCCGAAGTCGATGCCAGTATCCAAAATGTGGATATTTCACTTCCAGAAGGAAAGGTTGAGGTCTCACAGCCAGACGTGAAAATGACAGCTCCAGAGATGACAGTTGATTTGAAACAAGATATTGAGCTTGAGGGACAAGGAAGCAAGTTCAAACTCCCAAAATTTGGAATATCAATGCCAAAGGTGAAAGGTCCTCAGATTGATTTAGGTGTATCTAAAAAAGAAACAGATGTCAATTTACCAGCAGCTGAAGTGGATTTTGAACCACCTAGCGTTGAGCTCAAAGTGCCTTCTGGCGAAGTCAATCTACCCGAGGGAGCTGCTCCAGATGTTGATGTAAAAGTAAAAAAGCCACACATGTCATTTGGATGGTTTTCAAAAGCAGAAGTGAAATCACCCGAAGTTGATGCCAGTATTCCAAAACTGGATATTTCTCTTCCAGAGGGAAAGGTTGAGGTGAAACAGCCAGACGTGAAAATGACAGCTCCAGAGATGACAGTTGATATGAAACAAGATATTGAGCTTGAGGGACAAGGAAGCAAGTTCAAACTCCCAAAATTTGGAATATCAATGCCAAAGGTGAAAGGTCCTCAGATTGATTTAGGTGTATCTAAGAAAGAAACAGATGTCAATTTACCAGGGGCTGAAGTGGATTTTGAACCACCTAGCGTTGAGCTCAAAGTGCCTTCTGGCGAAGTCAATCTACCCGAAGGAGCTGCTCCAGATGTTGATGTAAAAGTAAAAAAGCCACAAATGTCTTTTGGATGGTTTTCAAAAGCAGAAGTGAAATCACCTAAACATGATGCCAGTATCCAAAAAGTGGATTTTCTCTTCCAGAAGGACAGATTGAGGTCTCACAGCCAGACGTGAAAATGACAGCTCCAGAGATGACAGTTGATATGAAACAAGATATTGAGCTTGAGGGACAAAGAAGCAAGTTCAAACTCTCAAATTTTGGAATATCAATGCCAAAAGTTATAGGTCCTCAGATTGATTTAGGTGTATTTATGAAAGAAAAAGATGTCAATTTACCAGGAGTTGAAGTGGATAACCAACCACCTAGCGTTGAGTTTAAAGAACCAGTAGTGGAAAGAGCTACTGTTGCTGAAGTTGACAAAAAAGATCCTGTTGGCTCCCCGTCAAGATTTAAAATGCCAATAATAAAATTCCCTAAATTTGCTGCCACTTCAAAGGTGCACTTAGATGAATCTGATAACAAGGATATTGAAATGCAAACTCAAGTATTAGAAGATACTGTATCCAGAAGGCCAGCCGTTGAAGAAAAAACTGCGATAGCTGATTCAAAAGAAGAGATTCAAAAGAAACCACACAAACCAGAGACATCAGCTAAATTGACTTTGACAACATTTGGGGAGGTATTAAGAAACATTGATGTTGAATTTGATGTCCCCAGATCAGAGGAAATTGATGAGAAGCTCTCAGGCTCCAGGGAAGAATTAACGACCAGAAAAGAAATAAATGTACCATCTAGGTTTGAAACCCAGTCAGTGTATAAATCTCCCTCACATGGACTCTCTTCTTCGTTAGAACTTGACAATATATTAGAAAAAGAAACTTTAGAGAACAAACCAAGCAAGAAAAGCCCCGCTGGTGATTTGGTTGAACAGGAAATCAGCTCAAACTTGCCGTCATCAGATGCTTTTGCAGATAACAGTTCTACAATCACAAGTGAATATGTTGGTCCAGAGTTGACCTCTCCAAAAAAAGTCACAGTGAAATACTCTGACCCTATTTCCGCTGATTTGCATGATGATAAAATTACCTCCACGACAAAGACAAAAATTATTTCTTTCCAACCTTACTTGGCAGAGAAAGTCACTCTTTCAATGTCCTCGAGCACTGACCCCCCATCAGTGAAAACCTCTGATCTAGAGTCAAGTAAACATGTCATCAAATCAAATATACAACCTAACCCAGACACACAGAATGTTACGCTCTTGAATGATTTTGGATTGCAGGCAGGGACTTCCTCTGGATGTTGGTCAGTCGATGACACCAACAAAACACAAAAGGACAATCAAACCATTATTGAGAGGCACGTGGTTCGAGAAAGCTCAGGCACTGATACGGAGACGGTGGTTTTAACTCGAAGAGTTACACATGTGTTTGGGGCTGAACCTATCTCTGATGATACAGCCTCATCAATCCAACAGATGAAAGACACAATGCACTCTGAAAAAATGAAATTCTTTGATAGTGCTGAATTGGACTGATCAATCCATTGAGGAGAAATACTAGTACAGATGCTATTGTACTCTTAATAACTCTGCTTTCATTTATGATATGACATTTTCAGTGTATTTAGCGCACGTATGTACTGCACACGTCAATGGCACAGACAGCAATGTTAAAGCAATCTTCATCATGTCAATGCAATTATGATCATTGACACCATTTTACTAAATTTGATGTAAGACATCTCTGCAAACTTTTCTGCTAAACTCTTTTAGAATTAGTGATGACTTTAGAAACCGTGAGGTCCTCAACCAACTGCTCCTTCATTATTACTTGAGTGAAAAGAAAAAAGCAAGGAATGGTTCAATAAAGCAATGGGTTTTTGGAGGCAGGATGATATATCTGTATAGCAGGATTTGTGAAGACATGGCTTTGTAGGGGCAAAGCTTTATATTTTGACCATAAATTAAAGTCAATGTATGGTTTCCTGTAAAATATGTTTAGAATTATATAACTTTAAATACAAAACACATAATGAACAAGTACTTCAACAAAAAGAAAACACATATAAGGAAATATAAATATATATATGTATATATTAATTAGTATATATATATATATATACACAAAAATTTACCATGATTTTCTTTTGCTAAAATTGAATGCAAGTCCTCATAATAAAAACGCAAAGCAACCCATATATATTGACCCAGCAATACTGAGATTAGAATTTGCCATATTGTAAACATATGCATTTTAAATTTGTGGAAAGTAGGAAAATATTATTTTCATCATTTGTGTTGTTGAGTTACTTTGACAGTCAAACTTGTTCTCCACGATGTAATCAATGTATTTGCACAACTATATTTAATAAATCTTATCAAATGAATTGTCTTACTGCGATATTTATCTACAATTAAAGTCACAAAGATATCTGGTATGTTCTCTAAATGACATTACATTTCAAGCCACATGTGATATTGTTTCTAAATAAGATTACTGTTATAGAGGTCAATGGAGGCTGCTTATCTACCGACCATCTATTAGTATTTTTGGTACGCGGTGTCTCTGATATTTTTAAACATATTGAAGGGGCTTCCAATACTAATTACCCTTCAAAAACTGTTAATTATTTTCCTTAGATTTGGACGACCGATTGGCACACTGGCAACAATGTGTCGTTCACGTCCTTGGGTTCTCTGGTTTCAACCTTGCCCGGGTTGTCTTCCGCCTCTGGCCACATGATTTTAGAGAAACGCTATAGCCACTTACTGCCCCCACACTGCCACCTATGAAGGTGAACGTGGAAGTAAAAACGAGTATGACGGGAAACCCCTGTTACTCCCTACCGCACCAGACGGTGAAATGAGTGTCAAAGGTAAGTGACGCAGTTACCTGTGATGTTTTGTTAATGTTATCCATTGCATTTTTGATTGTAAATGCTTCAAATGTGCAATGCTTTTATTATTATTATTTGAATTACATTCAAACATAAGCATGGGGCATATTTGTAACCCACCTGTAGCCTACCGTAGAGGGCAGAGTTTATATGACCTGTCGGCTCTATCACTTCATTCAGAACCACCATTGAAACTATATTATCTATATTTGCAATGTATCTGTTTAAAGGTGTGCAGTTAAATAGAGAAACATGTTCATAGTCTTAGATCAGCATTTTACCAAATGTGGTCCGTGGAGGTACTGCAGTGGATCCGCGAAAATAGAGACAATTATTTTGTGTATAAAATAAAATTCTAAATTAACACTTAGCCTATACTGTTGCGCTCCCACAGTTACGGGTGTTTATTTAAATAGTTTGTTTTCTAACTTCTAACTCCCTTCAGTTACCTCTGAAGGGTGCACGAAATGGACAAATGGTTAGACAAAGGGTCGCTTAAAAGACAAGTTATTGAATCAGCTGAGGGCCTTGATCGCCCAGAACCAACAACAGACGATATTTAGTATTAAAAAGAAAGGTTGAGGAGAAAGTACCACACGAGTACTTGAGTGTCTGGCATTATGTGTTTTGTGCAATAAAGGATTGAATCATAAACGGCTCATAAAGTTGTGACAGCAGGAAGTCTGAGGGGACAGAACAACAGCAACAACTAGTATTTTTATCACTAGTTAATTACTGACATCCCAATCTTGCTTAAGTTTATATTTGCAAACAAACTCTCAACTAATCAGTGTAGAATATAACATAATAATATTTGTACAGTAAATATAGATATATATATTTCCCACATAAGAAAACTGACAGAAGCTGTTAAACCAGTTGTGTGATGTCTTCTGCCTTTGTGTGTATACAGTCAGCAAACCTTTACACTACCTGTAAAGTTATATATTTAAATCATTCCAAACACACTATTTGACAGAGACGTAATTTGGCAAATCAAGCACACAAATATAGCAAAAAAAATTGTACACCCCTTACTTTAGCGTCGCATGAAGTCTTTACCATATGTGTGTGTGGTTACACATTAGGGACCAGTTTCATGGACACATATTAAGCCTATAGATTTAGAATCTTTGTTGAGTTTGATGTGTTTATCGATGACTATGCTTAATGTTTGTTTGTGAAACTGGCCCCATGTCAAAACAAAAAGTCTTGACAAAATCTTAGGGCACTCATTAAGTCTGGATGTGATCGCAGTGCCACTTGCGAGGAGTTGGTAGCTCAGTGGTAGAGTGCATACTTTGTATGTATGAATACCTGGGTTCAATCCCCAGCTTCTCTCCAGGTCGCTGTTGCAAATGAGAACTTGTTCCCAATCGGCCTACCTGGTTAAATAAAGGTGAAAGAGCTGATCGATAGATGCCTATAGATGTCTCCAAGAAACCCAGGGTAACGTCAATTAATCCATAGGACTCTCTTTCACCGATCAATGGAAAGTGCACGATATGTTGAGAGATTGCACAAACAGGAAGTAAGAAGCCTCTGCTTTCAAAGAATAATGTTAATATGTGACTGATGTTGTCCAGTCTATATCTGGGTAAAGGCCATAACAACTGGAACAAGTTGGTTTTGAGAGATTTGTTTTTTTGCTGCTATTCCTGACTCAATGTTTGATTAAGCAATGCATTTGAACAGTAAAAAAACAAATACCAACTACAAAGCATGGATGCGGTGGTATTATGCTTTTGCCGCTGCTTTCTTGCCTCTGGTATTATGCTTTTGCCGCTGCTTTCTTGCCTCAGGTCCTGGCCAACATGCAATCGTTGATTAAACTGTGAATTCCAAATGGTGTCAGAGAAATATTGAGAAGAATGGAAGGTCAAAAAGCAGAGGCTAAACTGAACAGATGTCTTGCAACAGGACAATGATCTAAAACACACACAGTCAAATCTACAGTGCCACAGAGTGGCTCAGAAATGGTGGCTATTGGAATAGCCCAGGTCTCACTCCTATCGGAATGCTGCATGGGGACTTAATGGCGGCCATGCATGCCCTCGAACATGTCAGTTGATGCACAACACGAAAGGACAGTGTTATTCCAGTCGAAGTAAGAGACTGGTCGACTGTTAAAATTAATGGCTACATGGTTTCAGCCAACGAGGGCCACGCCAGCAATTTAAAAGTCAGAGGTGTACGTTGTTTTTTGCAAACGATGAAAATGCATTCCTGTAGATATGTGATGAATAGATTATATTGTATTGCATATCTTTTTCAGTGTGTTTATATTTATATTAGCTTGATCTGTCATTAGTGTTTGAGTGAAGATTAAATATCCATGTGCCCAAATATGTTACTATAGACACTTTCCAGACTGAATTACTACAATTATTCAGTATTAAATAGATTAAAAAAGTTCTGCTTTTCCCTCAGGTTTGAGTGCTGCGTCTTCCGGTAAGAGTGAGAATGTGGATGGAGGAGAGAATTCAGCAAAGTCACCATTGAACAAATCCCTCCATACACTCTCTGGTAAATGACATTATGGGCATAATACAGTTTAGTTCAAGGAGAAGCACAAATACTGCACATGTATTTTACTTAAAGATATGCCAAATTATTTGTTGAGATATCCTGAGTCTTTCTAAAGTTTTCTGAATTTAATCTCTTAAAATAGCAAGTTTCCGACGTGCGAGGACCCTAATCCGAAAACCAAAGGAAAAGCAGGAACAGGAAAATATAGATTTGACAGGGCTATGCACGCTCCCAGAAACACCCCTCTCAGGTGAGTCTTTCTCTGTTGTCACTGATTTTCCTCATATTGTATATCTTTCTTTGTTTTAGCAACAGAGATGACGAGAGCTGTTAGTGTGTCTCATTGGGCACACATTGGTTGAATTAATGTTGTTTTAACGTCATTTGTCAATTCAATGTATTTCTCATTTTAATTGTGTGCCTCTGATTGGAGCATCAATACAAGGGCTCAGATCTTCTAAGATTCAACAGGTCCCCCAAAAAATGGTAGAGAGCATTCCTCGGATACTCGGAATATAATTCCGAAATATTTTTGTCACCGGACACATAAACATATTCAGCGTAAACAATTGGGACCGGACCGACTGACCAAAGGTGCCTGGCACTATAAAAATAACAACGTAAATATAGTAAATTAACATGTGATCCTAAGAGACCATGTAGTCCCATCTATAGACATCCGTGACAGGGACAACTAGGCAGAAAATAAACTCTACACATTTTGCCAAGAACCAGATCACAGGCACAGCAACCAGCTTCAAACACCCTGATAGAGGGACAGGTATTTCCTGCGTAGTTCCGTCGCATAGATCTTGCCACCGGACCACGTACGAGTCGACGGGTGCGGTTTAGATCTTTTATTCAGATGCATTCATGAATTAAGTTCCACAGAGGGAATGCTTTCCTGAAATACAATATTGTTGGTAGCTTTTTTATATTGTAATTTAGTTGTGAAAAACAGGAGTCATGTGTCAGATAACAAACCTGTGCCCTCCATTACACTCTCTGGTAAATGACATTATTTTGGCATAATTTTCCACAGTTTAGTTCATCAGGAGAAAAAACACAAATACTGCAAACATGTATTTTACTTAAAGATATGCCAAATTATTTGTTGAGATATCCTGAGTCTTTCTAAAGTTTTCTGAATTTAATCTCTTAAAATAGCAAGTTTCCGAAAGATATGAGACCCTAATCCGAAAACCAAAGGAAAAGCAGGAACAGGAAAATATAGATTTGACAGGGCTATGCACGCTCCCAGAAACACCCCTCTCAGGTGAGTCTTTCTCTGTTGTCACTGATTTTCCTCATATTGTATATCTTTCTTTATTTTTTAGCAAAAGATGATGGTATGTTAGTGTGTCTCATTGGGCACACATTGGTTGAATTAATGTTGTTTTAACGTCATTTGTCAATTCAATGTGGATTTCTCATTTTAATTTGTGCCTCTGATTGGAGCATCAATACAAGGGCTCAGATCTTCTAAGATTCAACAGGTCCCCCAAAAAATGGTAGAGAGCATTCCTCGGATACTCGGAATATAATTCCGAAATATTTTTGTCACCGGACACATAAACATATTCAGCGTAAACAATTGGGACCGGACCGACTGACCAAAGGTGCCTGGCACTATAAAAATAACAACGTAAATATAGTAAATTAACATGTGATCCTAAGAGACCATGTAGTCCCATCTATAGACATCCGTGACAGGGACAACTAGGCAGAAAATAAACTCTACACATTTTGCCAAGAACCAGATCACAGGCACAGCAACCAGCTTCAAACACCCTGATAGAGGGACAGGTATTTCCTGCGTAGTTCCGTCGCATAGATCTTGCCACCGGACCACGTACGAGTCGACGGGTGCGGTTTAGATCTTTTATTCAGATGCATTCATGAATTAAGTTCCACAGAGGGAATGCTTTCCTGAAATACAATATTGTTGGTAGCTTTTTTATATTGTAATTTAGTTGTGAAAAACAGGAGTCATGTGTCAGATAACCAGACCTGTGCTCTGTGTGCGTCATCCTTTAAGGGTTAAGCAGGTTGTGGTTAGTATGTTTTTAACGCAACACACCTACTTATTCAAGGGTATTTTGTGCATTTTCACTATTTTCCACATTGTATAATAATAATGAGGACATCACAACTGTGAAAAAAAACACTTTTAGAATCACGTAGTAACCAAACACAGTGTTAAACAGATCAAAATACATTTCTTATTGTTGATTCTTCAAAATACACTCCCTTTGCCTTAAGAGTCAGAATGTGGAGGGAAGAGCGCGAACAAACCCTTCCATACACTCTCTGATAGATGACATTATGGGCATAATACAGTTTAGTTCAAGGACAAGCACAAATACTGCACATGGATTTTGCTGAAAGATATGTAGAAATATTTGTTGAGATATCCTGAGTCTTTCTAAAGTTTTCTGATTTCAATCTCTTAAAATAGAAAGTGAAAGTACAATCCTGAAACCGAATGAGAGGGAACAGGAATATGTATACACGCTCCCAGAAACACCCCTCTCAGGTGAGTTTTTCACTGTTGTCACTGATTTTCCTCATATTGTATATCTTTCTTTATTTTCATCTATGTTGCTAAAACAGATGGTATTAGTCTTAGTGTATGTCTCATTGGGCACACATTGGTTGAATTCATTTTGTTTTAATGTCATTTGTCAATTCTACAATGTGGAATCTATATGTATTTTAATTTTAATTTTGTGCCTCTGATTGGAGCATCAGTAAAATCACTGTCTGAAAACCAGGGTTCAAATCTGTCTGGCCGTTTAGCCCAAGTGTCCCACAGAGGGCAGTATAGTTCTGTCTGGGTCTAGGAGTGACTTGTATCTCTCTAGTGACTCCTTGTGGCAGCTTGGATGCCTGTGAGTTCAATCAAGGTAAAGGTCAGGATTGTGCTTAACGACATGTTAGCATTTTGGTAAAGACTTCCTTGTTGAGTGGGCAGCGTTATAAGAACCAGTCAAGTGAATTAATTTCTAATGCACATTTAAATACAACCAATGCTAAACAAGGTGCTGTTCAATGTTGTGCAATCTATCAAAACACACAAAAATAAATAGAAACAAGAAACAAACAAGACTATAAAGCACAAATGTCCCTTAACTGACTTGAATGCCAATGAAATATATATACGTTTTAAGACGAGACTTAAATCTCTCTGTGGTGGGTGATGACCTTTTGTTTTCATTCGAGATTGTGGAATGGCAAACAGTGGCTAAAAGCAACTGGCTTGACAGTCTAAGAGGCCAACGGGAGTGATCGAACATAAGGAGATCTGAAATATACAATGGAGCCAATCCATGTAATGCCTTTAACAACAACTAACAGCACCTTAAAATCGATTAGATATTTGACTGTTAACCAGTGAAGAGAGGCCAATATTGGGGAGATATTCCTGGTACCAGTCAACAATCTAGCAGCCACATTCTGGACAAGCTGCAAGCGTGAATAACTACAGAAAATGCAAATAAAATCTGCTTATCTTAGCAAATCTCCTGATTTTATTTACATTTTCTGCCGTCATTCAGGCTGTAAATCTGCAGAATTTTCTGGATGATGTTAATATACCGGTAGCTATACAGAGATTCAACTTCTTGGATATTTTTTTTACAAGATTCCTCATGAATAATACGAAAAATAAGATTTGCAAAATGTTTTTACACTTTTCTACAATTTTAGAAATGTTTTCTATATTTAGAAAAAACGTGTGGTGTGTATGTAGTGTGTCGGTGTGTGTGTTTAGGGCTGAATGCTGTTGAACTTAGCAATGAGCAACATTTTGTCATTCTTCTCTGCGAGGCTCCGTCTATGCTGACTATGAAGCATCTGGTAATGAGAGAAAAGTCTCTGTACGTCCACTGTGTTAGTGGGGAGGCAAAGATGGATGGCTGCTATGTTAGTTAAGACAGGCGTTCTGCACGGTCTAGCTGCCCTCCAGTCCACTACACTGACCCCTCTGGTGTCTGCCTTGTCATGCCATGTATCTGTGCCACTTTTATGCAGACACCCTGTTAAGAGAAGGGAAGGACTTGACATAGTCCTCAATGTCCCGTCTTGCCCCTCCCACTTGGGCTGAGTCTAGAAGAGTTGTCTTTGAAAACTAAAGAGATAAAAGGCTTTAGTATCACCACAGTAAATTGTAAAACATAAATACACCTTAAATCCTCCGTTATTTAATAGCCAACTTTTGCCTTGCTTCACACACTATTGTCGTTCTCTTGAATAGGCCTAACCTTTCAGTATAATAACGTATGCTGGCACGTGTTCGCTGCTCTAAATGAACTTCGCTTGTTTCAAACAAATAGTCTACTTAATATGAATACTCCAGTAATTAGTTATGCTTACCTGGTCCGCTAGCCTTCCTGTTCTTATGTCGGAGCGACCAAAGATGTTCGACAACAGTCTAGGAGTTGTCATGGACATCTAGGAGTTGTAATGGACATCTAGGAGTTGTCATGCCCAGTAGTCCTGAGGGATGGTACAAGGATATTCCGTTCATGTTTAGAAACTTTGAATATATCAGTTATGACACGTGTTTTTAAAAACTCTTCAAATCTTTTCTCTCCTCTCAATTTTGTTGTACTTTGACTTATTTGACAGGAATTATTGAGCTGTTTCTTCACAATTTGATGCTGCATGCATGACGTTGAAATAGTTATTTGGATGTTTAACATTTTAATATCAAGGTCTAATAAAATCGAATATTTTCATCCATCAAATATGGGATGAGACAAATTACATACACAGTTGAATGCTTTAACTTTTCGCCTACTCTCCCAGTGATGCAGATCAGCCAGCTCATTGAAGATGACTTTTTGGATGACGCCCACCCGAACCTCCTCTCCCTGCGCCAGGAATTCCAGCGAGAGAGGGAGGAGTGCACGGAGGAGGCCTCCTCCATGGAACTGGCCAGGAAGAAGAAGGATCTGAGCATCCTTTACGGCAAACTGCAGGACAAGGTGAAAGAGATCGTGCGTAACTCCACCGGTCCCTTGGCCGGCAACATGGATCTCCTGTTGTGTGTGGCCCGTGTAATTCAAGAAGAAGAAAAAAGAGAGGCAGAACCTGGTGGCATGGTTGAATCTGGAGGCTGGCAGAGGGCCTGGAGAGAAGCTGTTAGCGAGGGTGTCCAGGACTCCCTCAAAAGAGTTATTCTGGAGACACCTGAGCAGAACCCGTCCTGGCTGGCGGTCCACCTGGGGCGGCTGGGCCAAGCCATCAGAGAGGACTTGGAGAAGGTAAAGGGAGAACTACAGGACTTTTACCCGCCCGGCTTCAACGTGTTCAGCACCTACGTCAACTGTTACCATGTTTCTGTTAGCCAGCATCTAAAAAAGCTTCAGCCGCAGGTAACAGATCTGAAGGACTACTACTTCTTGCTAAACTGGATCATCAATTGCTATGAGAGGTGACAGAGTGTTTAAATACAGTTCTTCAAGTAGGAATATATAACTAAAATGTTTTCTATGACTCTTTGAATGATTGGTATTATTGTATCTGAGAGAACATCCCTGTTGAACAGTGAGACCATAATGACAAGTCCAACACTGAGACCAGAGATGGAGGCTGAGAACCCACGCCTGCCACTGGAGGAGGGCTTCTTGGACCAGCTCAAGGAGAAATACTGCATGCAGGCTAAGGTATGGTCAAACACTTCTCTTACATACAGATGGATGGAGAGCAGAGATTTTATTATTTGTTGACTGTCCCGTGTTTATTCCAGGAGGACCTGAGAGCTTTATTGAGTAGAATGTTAGAGCTTGAAAACAAGGAAAAGTGGCTAAAAAACGAGGAACCAAAAGAGGATGATCAACACTTCCTCAACTCTGAAATGCACATGGATATCTGGAGGGTGAGGTTTGGTCAATGTTTTACATAATGCAATACCATCATGTCCCCTTTAATGGGCGACAACCTCCTGCTGCTTCATTACACACTTTCTTGTACTGACACGCTCCTAGTTATCGTCAACTTTGAAAGTGGTAAAACCGATGAATTGTTGTCGCTGTAGGAAGTTCAGAGCAAAGCTGTACACTCCAGAAAGATTGATGCAAACCTGGAAGTGAGACTTGTCTGTTCCTGCTTGGAAGAGTTACAACAGTTTCCAAAACGGTATGCTCTGCAATTCAGGCTGCTTTTTATATGTGTGTCCTAACCCTTATTCACTGGAAAAACACGCTTGTTAACATCCTATTTAGCTTATATAGGTCTTATTAATGCTTTTCACTTTCTCTATTCTCTATAGATTTGAAATCGAATTTCGTAACTGCTGTAACAGTGTGGAAAACCGCTCACTTTGGGCTGATTATCAGATTACCTACATTAACAGCTTTGCAGCTCTTAAGTAAGTTGGAGTCATCAAATTCACCACATTTTATTTTTTTTGCCTTGACTCTCACTGTCTGAAATAGAGAGGTTGAATAGGGCTGTCTTGACTCTTTGACTGGAATAGAGAGGTAAGATAGGGCTGTCTTGACTCTCACTGTCTCTGAAAGGAGATTTAAGCGTCTTTGACCGTGGCTTGGTTGTTTGTGTAACATGGGCTGGTTTGAGAATTTTAGAATGTGATGATCCATTGAGATTTTACCAGACAACCATCTCTAGAGTTTACAGAGAATGGTCCGAAAATGAGAAAATAACAAGCAACAGTTTTCTGGGCGAAAATGGCATGTTGATGTTTTCAGAGGAAATTGGTCAGACTGGTTCGAGCTGCTAGAAATGCAACAGTGACGCAAATAACCACTCATTACAACCAATGTATGCAGAAGAGCATCTCTGAATGCACAAGTCGAACCTTGAAGATGGGCTTACAACAGCAAAAGATCACAACCATTACATGGTTGGGTCAGAATTTGGCGTGAACAACATGAAAGCATGGATCCATCATGCCTTGTCTCAATGGTTCCGGCTGGTGGTGGAGGTGTAATGGTCTGGGGGCCATTTTCTTGGCACACTTTGGGCTCCTCACCAATTGAGAATCT
The DNA here is from genome assembly GCA_029465975.1 of Dallia pectoralis. NCBI lineage: Eukaryota > Metazoa > Chordata > Actinopteri > Esociformes > Umbridae > Dallia > Dallia pectoralis. The sequence continues at coordinate 6,641,932 of CM055754.1, forward strand.
TTTAAACGCCAAGTCCCACCTGAGTATAGTTTCGACCGTGTCCATCCCTTTATGACCACAGTGTACCCATCATCTAATGGCAACTCCCAGCAGTATAATGTGCCACGTCACAGAGCTCACATTATCGCAAATGGGTGTCTTGAACTTAACAATATGTTCACTGTACTCAAAAAGAACCTTAGGCATGTGATGGAACGGGAGATTGTCATCATGGACATGAAGTTGACTGCAGCAACTGCGTGATGCTGTAATGTCAATATGGATCAAAATCTTTATGGAATGTTTCCAGCACCTTGTCGAATCTATGTCACGAAGAGTTAAGGCAGTTCTATTGGTAAAAGTGTGTCCAACCCAGTACCAGCAAGGTGTATATGTAACCGCTGTTTAGCTATACATATACAGTTATATTGTTTTACTGCATAAATGAAAATGAAACTGTTTCTGTCAGACAACGCTGTTTCCTGCCACCTGGCTTTGCTGGAGTATATCCAGTGGGTGCAAAACCACCCTGCCAGTATATGCTCCATTGCTTTCAACAAGTAGCAACTGGTCTTGAACTTTCATTTTCTGTGGAGATCTGAGAGGCTTTGATAGGTGTAAGCATTCTGGTCATTCCTCCACCTGGCCCTCTGATTGGCCAGATGTAGGATGCCCCATATTACTTTATATCAACCACTCTTAGATCTCCACAAGTGCATAGGGTTTATGGCGTAGCGGCCCATTTGGGACTGGTCCTAGGTTGATTGACGTAAACCCACATGACACACGAGAACAAAGCAGATGTCAGTCAACTGTAAGTTAAGTGTAACCACGTGGTTTCCAGGAAAGAACTCAATAAAACACAGCATTTTCCCCTGAGCGATATATATTATACATGTTTTATGCACGCTTTTGGGCAGCAATAACAAGCTCAAGTAGTTTCTCTGATAATTTCTGCAGATATTTTCCAGAACCATTAAAACAAAACAAAAATGCCAGTGGCACAAAAAACACCCATACATCTCTTATTGATAGCCGAGAACATCGAAAACGCATAACACACGTGTAGCGTCACTTGTCATATTTGGGGGAAAAAGTGTTGTGTGTCCACATGTGGTGTACACTGGCTTTCACTGCCTTCTTTGTCTTCCGCTAGGGAGCACATGGAGACCTACGAGGAGATCTGTCCAAACCAAGTAGAGCATCTAAGCAGAGCGGTTGATGGTCTGGTTCATAGTTTGGTCCAGGGTCTGGAGGACCATTATAAAAAGGATGTCAGGGTAGGTGAGGTTGACAAAGGGTTTGGGATATTTCTGATTCATGTCTCAAGTAACCAAGAAAGAAAGTAATACTAGTATAGGTTGGTAGCTTATTCATTCCTTGAAAAAATGTAGCTTACTTTTGCTCCGGATGTCAATATATGGGTGAACTAATAAATACATCATGTGAATGAATGTCTGTGTGTGTCTGTTGTTTCATTCAGCCATACCTCAGTAGAATGCTGACCAGAAAGTGGCTGTCCAAAGATGAGGACTTCCAACATCTGTATAAAAGAACAGAAAATCTGTCACAGCAAAGTTCAAAAATAAGATCTCCATATGCAGAGGTAAACTTGTGCCGGGGAGGTGCTGTTCAGTATATACCACTAAAATAAATCCAATGCCGGTGATACCTCACGGTACCAAATGTAACTGGTTTGTTAAAAGGAAATTATGAGATATGTACACTACCATCCTTTTGGGGTCACTGAGAACTGTCCTTGTTTTTCGAGAAATAAATAAATAAAATAACATCAAATTAATCAGAAATACAGTCTGGACATTGTTGTAACTACTATTGTAGATGGACACGGCAGATTTTTTATGAAATATCTAGATGGGTTACAGAGATCCATTATCGGCATCATCCCTGTGTTTCAATGGCATGTTCCGCTAATCCATTTTTTTAAAAGGCTAATTGGTTATTTGAAAACCGTTCTGCAATTATGTTAGAACTGCTGAAAAGACCTGCTTCCTTAAGTCGCCTCTTAGTCTGTTTCTCAAACTAGACACTCGTTAATTTGTGCTCTTCCTCTTTTGTGCACCTGGGTCTCCCTCTCTTTTTTTCTACAAGATCTTTCGTTTTTTTTGTTGCATGGAATTGCATACATTTCAGAGAAAGACTAGACTAGACTGACTCGTTTCAGAATAATGTTAAATGTTCCAGGCCATTTTTTAAGTCTGTAATAAATCCCACAAATGCTGAACGCTCCAGCTATGGAAGTAGTCAAAAGATAGTCCGTTTTATTGCTTCTTCAATCAGCTCAAAGGTTTTCAGTGGTGCTGATATAATCGCAAAAGTGTCAATAAATGTACTTTTTAAAATGATAAACTTAGATTAGCAAAGACAACATACACTTTGGCCACTGATAATGGGCCTCTGTTAGCCTATGTTGATATATTATTTATTTGATGTTTCCAGCTTCAATAGTCATTTATAACATAAACAATGAATACACTGTATTTACGGTAACTGTATTTCAACCTGGTGTTATTTTAATGGACAAATGAAATTATAAAAAAAGACATTTCGCAGTGGCCCAGAATAAAGAAGCGATCGGTGTCAGTCAGATGATGAGGAAAAATACAGTCGTGGGAAAGAAAAAACAATCATTATTCATGTTATTTGTCTCGGGCCCCACTGATCCTTGTTTTCCTCTGTATCAGATGTTTGTGAGCAGCATACACCACTATGTGGTGAAAGAGTATGTCGCCCAACTGATGACAAACAACTACACCTGTAAGAACAGGAAGAATAAAAAAGCAGCTACCAAGATGATGGTGCAGTGGGACAAACTACACGAACAGTTTGAGGAAATGGTAACATTCGTTAAACTAAACGCACAAATTGACTGTTCTAGGAGATTATGGCCGATTCACGCACCTTTCACTTTTTAAGTTGATTCAGCATCGTGTAAAATGTAACGTAGCATAGTTAATACATGTGTCTCAGTGTTAATGTGCTTTAAGGAATGCATATTTACAAAGAACCCACGGTGTGGTTGTCATGGATCCCTTTTATCTTGTAACCATTCACGACTAGATGCACCAATGCTCTCTTTTTGTAGAAGACAAGCCATGACCGGCTTCGCCCAGTAATTGAATACCTGAGTGGCATCATTGGGGAGAAGAATGTGAAAGAAATAAAGAACCACCTCAAACATTTAGTAACAGACTACCCAGACATCAGGTAACACTGCATACACATCTTCCTATGGTCACATCTTGGAACTGTTGATTATGGTTATCAACATGGTATAACAGTATAATGTTTATCAGTCAGTGAAGCATATTAAATTAAAACAAATTAGTTTAGAGTTAGTTTTATAGTGCAACAGTGTGAGGATGTCAGGGGAATCACTGAAATTTGATTTAGATCATACCTTTTTTCTCACATAACAAGTGCCAGACTCGACTAACTGAAACACAGAGTACACCAATGATAGTGACAGAACGTATGTTGACTCTGATAAACTTCATCAATATGACTTTTGAAAGAAGTTTGAGAACAACGCGCGGGACTGTTGAGCCTTGGGTTAATCGTTGAACACGGCTTGCAATAACCAAACTAGAGCAAAACAGTATGCTCTCTATCCAAGAAATACTGAAACACAACAATACTCAGACGCAGCGGGTATTCTAACTTCCAAACTGAAGAAAATGACGCATTCAGGGGAGTCTGTAATATACACACACGATGAGTAAATGGGACCTGGTGTGAGAATAGGGGAGACAAGACCTGACGTGGAATATAATATGACGTGGAATATAATATGACGTGGAATATAATATGACGTGGAATATAATATGACGTGGAATATAATATGACGTGGAATATAATATGACGTGGAATATAATATGACGTGGAATATAATATGACGTGGAATATAATATGACGTGGAATATAATATGACGTGGAATATAATATGACGTGGAATATAATATGACGTGGAATGGGAGCGATGGTGAAGTTGTTGTGCTCCAAGAGGATGCGCAGGTGGAGACGTGACATCTAACATAAGATCCCCTGATTCCCTGTTTTATTCTCTGGTGACAACATTAACAAAATCAAATTGATTAATTTGTTCTGGGTGCTGAAATCACTGACTACCAACATATTTTTACAAAAATGTATTTTTCATTTTTTTAAAGATTTATTCTGTTTCTTCTCCAATTTTGTTTTCAGTAAGAAGCACCTCATGGCAGTGTTATACTTTAGGGGTTTGAGGGGCGGGGAGAAGCAGGAGGTCCTGCAACATTTCACTGAACTGAAGGAGGAACTGCAATCCACAGGAAACACGGGAGATAAAAGACAACTTCTTTTCAGGGACATGCAGGTCACAAGCAACAATACAAACTGTCTAACTGACATGCCTTTCTTTTGCATTTCGTTCCGTTAACCAGAACTCACGGAGGCTACCACAGATGGCGACCCAAGCTGTCTGAGGAGAACATACTGTAAAGAGATTCTTTAAGACATATCATTCATTAAGCTTTCTTCTCTTGTGTTGTTACTTCTGCTTATCATTGTAACAAAGGAAAGCTGAGGACCCAATACCGGGCCTTATGCCAAATGAATGGCATACTATTGTGTTGTATTTACTTAACCATTGACAAATATATAACGTTTTTCAAAAGTCAATCCATCCAACATCTATCTATCCACTCTATATAGCTGACATGGCTTTTTGATTCATTTTGAGGTGTGCAATGTTGTCCGGCTGGAAGGTCTATCCATGTTAGATGTTAGAACCCAGTTCATGGTATAGAACCAATACCAACCGATTTTATGTAATCATTTTAACCAGAGAAAGCAGAATCAAAAGTTTATTTCTTTGTTTCCTAAATGCGTCTGCCTTGCTATGATGACACCGTGTCGGAGCTGTAATGCGATGGTGCCGGATCTAGTGTCACTTTGTGACATAACTGCAGTAATTTCATATAGAACAGAATGCCTTCAACTGAAATGTGTTCTCTGCATTTTACCCAACCCTGAGGTGCAGGGGGCAGCCCTAATCAGTTACCTGATTTGACTTCCACGTCACAGCGCCCGGGGAGCATTTTAGGGTTAACTGTCTTGCTCAAGGACAGAACGATGCGGTTCTCACCTTGGTGGTGGGGGGATTAGAACCAGGGACCTTCCAGACCCAAGCCACTAGGCCACCTTGACGCCCCTGTTTTAAATCTAAACTCTAAACTCAAATTTAAATAACCCACCAAGTAAGTGGTCAAGAAACATTTAAGGCCACGCAAAAAGGCTGGTATCCATCGGAAATTCCATGCCCGATAACCCGTCCATCAAAGCTGGGAAATTCCATTCCTGGTACCAACCACAGATAAAGGTATATGCTCACGTCATCAGCGTGTTGACATGGTCAGTTTTTTTTAATGAGGATTACATAGCCTGTGAACTGGTCCGCGCGGGGGGTGTCAGGAACTATAGCCCCTTTATGGAGTCTCTAGTGGGCTAGTATTGAGTGACTGCTCCACATAACCATATGGTTGGCAACACACTTTTCGGACTGACTTGTTTTATTGTCCTCTTCTGCGCCTCATTTGATTAATAAGTATGTGTATTGTTGAAGTCGGACTGACTTCCCCGAGTTGGTATGGTGTGCGGAAGAATCGCAGAGTCTTGAAGTATGATTAAAGGTTCTTTCTTACAAAGTACTTAGGAGATTCACACAGAGTTACATCAATGGTGTCTAGGGTGAGATCTGAATCACGTTATGAATGCACAGGCTTATAATTCCCTTTGTGGGTCCAGTCTTTCCCACCGTGACACAACACGTGGTTCAGTAACTTCCCTCTCCCCGGCCACTGTCCATTGTTGTAACTTATCAGTGCATGTGCTGTTTGGAGAGGACTGGACAGTCTCAAAGACACAACTCAACATTATAATGAGTATGGCAAGCAGATATATCATTTTGATCACATTAAAATATGTATTTTAATCCACACAATATATATGTTAATCCACAGTATATATGTGATCCAAAGTTTTGTGTTGTCAGTTGCTGCTGTTTGTTAGATGTAACTATTTTTACTGAAAATAAATGTTAAGTAAAACAATTATGCTTCAGCAAAGCTTTTTCATCTGCATATTCTGCCTTCCAGCAAAGTGACACAGGTATTTGTGCCACAACTGCTATTCAACATTTTTCCAAGTGGCACTGTTTAAGTTTGTCAGGCTTTTTTTATACATTTTGGGACGGCTAATGTTTTGACACTGCTTTGCATCTTGCGAGAGACAACTGCAACAGACCTTGAATGCCATTTCCACACCTAGAATTACCTGTACAACTTTTGTTGGCACTTTTGTATGTGAGCTGACAATGCAACACACACCCAATCATGACATGGTTTATGGATTGAATCTTTAATGCAGATGATGTAGGCGGCCCTTTGGCGTCTTGTTATCTACAGATTGTCACTCCACCCCAAATCCAAACCCCTCTAAGGAAATGTCAAAATACTCAGAACCCAGCTACACAATGAGTAATCACTGAGTTACACAAAACAAATTGTGCTGGTAACCCCTGTCAAGTTACACACTTACCAATTGTGTGTTCAAATCAATTGAGTGTACGGTGCTGTTATTGAGTCCCTGACTTAACCTTTGACCTCAGCCCTGATTCATTTCCCTATTCCCTCTGACAGGACACATGTATAACTACAGGGAGCGCTCCACAAGAGAAGTGTGCTACCTCTGCAGAGTGGTGGATGGCCTGGTTTGTGATGAGCGGTCTAAAATACTGGCTTGATCTTCAAGGTTTTTAAGTCAGTGAATATGTTCGTTGTTACATTAGCAAACAAAATGTTTCAGTTAAACTTATTGTGTTCGTAGTCTATCATAAACTGGACACACCACTAACGTTATTATATGAACACTTTGTTACTATTCGGCTTCTAACACTTCTTACATCTCCGTTCACCTTGAACTTCCCTCTGTTCTCCTGCCAATCATGCAAAGCCCCCTGGGTAATCCCCTAACCTAAACTTTTATCAACACAAAACTGACTTCCAGTTATTACGCTGGATTAGAGCGCCACAGTATTAGTACGCTTCCCCATTTATAGCCAGGGGATGCGTGGTATCATGTTCCAGACATTGCGGTTGGCATTTAGGCCTAAGAGTGTAGACTGTCATTATGTGAGAATGCTTTTGGCATCGGCAGAGATTGGCACAATTGTCACATTTCAGGGCAAAATGAATGGAGCCAAAGAAAGATTCATCCTAGAGAGAAACTTGTATGAGTTTCTTGTATAGAGTGGGGTGTTGGTTCACCTTGTGTCATGACAATGTGATCTAATACACAGCCAACACTTCAATCTTACTGATTATCGGTGAGTAAACATGACCATCAATGCCCATCCAACCTGGGGGAGCTTTTCCTCACAAAAGTATTGACTCCACGAGTGGTGAACTATAGGTCAAAAGTGGGGAATGCTAGGTTCCCGCACGGGATATTTTAGTGGGGTGCACTTCGTTTTGTTTACACACACCCGGGCATAGTGAGCAATTCATATCCGTATATGTTTTCCGTTCGTTGTTAAGTGTCTGTTTTGAATAATTAACTGCACGAACGTGGATCCTCGGCTCGTGCGTGGGGCTTTCTCCGAAGTACACCCGCACTGTTCGTGACAAACAACACCTTGCTATTTACATAAAACGGCCTTTTGCACATGCCACAGGAAATTGCACAGCAACGAAATATGAAAAGGTTATGCAATTCTCTGTAAGTGCTGGGGAAGTGCCGTTAATATCTTTCGAATGCAGCTAAAAAGCACTCAACTCTAGGATGTCTGGGTCATTCTTATCATCCAAAGAATGTTTGAGTTACGGGAAAATACTTGATAATTTCCCCACCTTGCCATGTGTTATTAGAATTAAAAGGAAAATGGAATATGGAAAACAATAATAACTGGCTGGATGAGGAGGGAGAGATCCGTGTCAGTCAGATGACGTGGAAAGGAAAGTCATGTGGAGGATTACAAAATAAACACCTTCCTTTATTTATGTTGTTTGTCTCGGGCCCCACTGATCCTTGTTTTCCTCTGTATCAGATGGTTGTGAGCAGCATGCACCACTATGTGGTGAAAGAGTATGTCGCCCAACTGATGACAAACATCTACACCTGTAAGAACAGGAAGAATAAAAAAGCAGCTACCAAGATGATGGTGCAGTGGGACAAACTACAAGACCCGTTTGAGAAAATGTTTGTGGTCCTTTCCATCCACTGAGCGTCCCACACACACACACACTGTGATGTTAAACAAAACGGGACTTATTGGACTAGTTGACCTTCCACGGCGCCACGGTCCAGTTGTGACCCACTTGTGCCCAATGTAGGTGATACATGGGCAGGGCATGAAATTGGCACCCGCCAAATGCGGGTAACTTTTGTGATTGGCGGGTGAAACTGTCAATCTACCTGCCACGTTATTGGCGGGTAGCCAATAAGACAACACAACATCGAGCAAGCGTTGTGTTGTTGACCAATCACGTAGCCTATTGTTTTTGTTAAGCAAGCCCCGCTATTTTCTTGGACGTTCGAGACAAAATGCTGGCGTGAAGAGGTTGCCGGCTGTAGAGCAACGAAAAGAGGATGAGGAGGACGGTTCCAGGGGCGGAAATCCCGGAGGGGACACGAAATATGATATGCCCCCCCCCCCCAATAAATCACTGTCAACAAAACTGTGTAATTTCAATATTAACAATAATACGCAATGAAAGCGCTTTGCTGATTATGGACACTATTGTGCTTTTTTGTTTCAAAAGATTGCGAACCCGGCCCTTGGTCCCACAATGGTTTGATCCACAGGCAATGTTAATGTTGTCTCGTGAACATTAGGGCCCGATTAAGGGGAGTCGCGCTCTTCTCAGTTACATTAAGCCTGGCTGAGAAAAGGTGGGGTTTTATAAGTCACTACAGTACAAAGTTAAAATGTTTTCGATTATATTTAACGTTGTAACTTTAAATATATTTAGTACATTGTATAGTGTTAATATTCATCTGGGAACAATGTGGCTGATTTGCTCGAGAAGAGTATGTGAACAAGTTACAAATGAATCTGTGTTAACTCCTGTAAAAAGGTTTAGTTTATTTTTTATGTAACTCTATCTAACATATTTTGATTTCTTATGTATTAATTTAAGACTAACAATACCAAAGGGAAACGGGTAAAAGTGGCCGGGGAGCTGGAAAAACAAAAGAAACAAAGGCCAGAACATACAATACATACAGCACAGACATGATACGTTACAATATATACATTTAACATATTACAATGTAGGCTATCCGTTTACAATTACAGCAGTAATATGGGTGTCCCCCCTCATGAATTGTTTCTGAGAAAATGCTATATAATTGTCCCCCCCAAAGTTGATAACAGATTTTCGCCCCTGGACGGTTCCAAAAATAATAAAGACGTTTTAATACTAAGTGGAAAGGGATGGCAAGGTTCGCGACTGGTTGGTGTACGACGTCACAACAGACTCTTGTCTTAAAAAGCAACAAACTTATAATATGTACGAACTTAAAAATAGTATTTTGATATAAATGTTAAAGTGACTAATGTATTGCAGTTAACTTGCAGGTGTTAACTAAATAAATGAGACATTCAGTGAGATGAAACGCCTGCCACACCAGGTCAGATACAGTTGTAAGTCATTATGTTGATCTAGTCATAAATGAGATTGGTTAAGTTGGTTAATAACTCGACAGCACTTTAATGTGTATTCTGTACAAGTTCAAGAACCATTCTTATGCATTTTCTGAGTCATTCACCTTTATTTTAGGGACTAAAAATTTTGGCTGGTAAAAAAACACTGTGGCAGGTAGATTTCAAAATCCACCTGCCACAGTGGCTGGTGGCCAAAAATGTTAACTTCAGGCCCTGTACACGGGTCATCACGGGCCCTGTCTAGTCTGTCCGGTTATGCAGCAGGCTGCGATGCCCTGTGTGTTGTGACACATTTCTCTTGTTACAGTCATACATTTTTTCTGTGACTTGGTCCACGGTTGATCTTCTGTCTGTCCGGACGGTGTTGCCATGTCGCTCTCGTTCATTGATTAGCCCTGGGCACCCAACCCCCTGTCGCCGGTTTGTCCCTCCAGACCGGGAGCACCCCACAAGCCTTGCCGTTTCAGAGATCATGGGCCATGACAATCTGGCCCTTGTCGCACCCATTTCTCCTGCATCCAACACATTAACTACAGGGACTGATTGTTTGCTTTACATCTGTTCTACCCAGACTAAGACCCATGTCAGGAGATGATCAATGTTATTCACGTCACCGGTGTCACCAGTCATAATGTTTTTGCTCATCAGTGTGTACCTGATTACTTTTAACTTGTAACCGTCTACATTTTGTAGAAGACAACCTGACAGGATTGGCCCCACCCAGGAGTCGACCGTCTGAGTGGGGTAAAGAACGAGAAAACAAGCAAACATGTAATAACAGATTAACCATCATGATTTGACAGTTGTCTGGACTAAAAAAGAATTGTTCCTAAGACACAAGTCAGGGAAGTTCCGTGATCGGAAATTGCTGAACATCAGGCGGAACCTGCAGTAAATCATTGACACACAACAACACGAGCGGAGCTAAAAGAGTCTCACTGGTGTAGTGTGGTGTAAGTGCCACAGTGTGTGAGGATTCCGGTGTCACGAGGAAACAGGAAGCAGTGCACTGGGTCCTAGAGGGAATTTCTTTAGAATTGTATAGTTTATGATGGGAGGGAGCATCGTCTCTGGTGTGGGATCACTGTGTTGATTTTACAGGAATGGGTTTGGACTTTCGGTCGGTACTCTGGTGGCCTCTAAAACCTTCCATCTCCCAACATCTCCCGTCATTCCAACCAAGCGTTTGATTTGGACCTCAAAATCCAATATACGAGAACATGTGATATTTCAAACCTGTTAGGGGCATACAGATAAGGAGCAAAAAGCATGAACAATGTATGTATTCATCTATATTTACATTCTCAAAGCTTTCATATATCCCATATTCTTTCACTTCAAATAGTCAAGTCAAATGTATTAATAAAGCACATTTTAAAAAGTAACCAAGGTTACGCAAAGTGCTGTACAACGGTTGGATGCATGATACAATGGATAAAAAGCACAAAAGTCAAAGTATTTTATTGTCATTGTGTACAGAATGACTTGCATCAAACTGCACAATGAAATTCCTACGACATGGCAAGCAATATCTACGTAGACAGAATAACAACAAATCGGAATTACAAAGAATATACAGAATATACATAGCTAAAAATATATACATAATGAAGTGTGAATATGGACAGTATGCAGACCTTAAATACTTAAAATACTGAAATGAAAATGATCTAGTGCCATTAGTGGATACCAGTAGTGAATATACAGAATGTACATAGCTACAAGATATGCATAATGAAGTGAATATGGACAGTATGCAAACCTTAAATACTGCAATCAAAGTGATCTAGTGCCAGTAGTGGATACCAGTAGTGAATATACTAGTTACAAGATATACATGATAATGAAGTGAATATGGACAGTATGCAAACCTTAAATACTGCAGTTAAAGTGATCTAGTGTCAGTAGTGGATACATGGATAAGTATATCAGTGTTGCTGGTTGAGGAGTCTGATGGTCTGAGAGTAGAAACAGTTCTTTAGTCTGGAAGTGCGTGTACCAATGCTGTGGTAACGTCGACCAGATGTGAGCAGAGTGAACAGGCGATGGCCTGGGTGGCTGACTGGCTGTTGTCGTTAATGATATTTCTGGCTTTTCTGAGGCATTGTGATTTGTAGATGCTTTGCACCGTAGGGAGGTGGCAGCCAATGATGCGTCTGCTGTCTTTACCACCCTCTGTAGGGCCTTGCGGTCAGCAGCGGTGCAGCTCCCGTACCAAGCAGTAATGCAGCCTGACAGGATGCTCTCAATGGTGCACCTGTAGAAGTTGCTCAGTGTTTTTTTGACATGCCAAACTTCTTCAGTCTCCTCAGGAAGTATAGGCGTTTTTGGGCAGTTTTCACTGCCGAGTCATTGCATTAGACACAGTATCGATTATTTTGTTTGCAACTGCACAAGCTCAAAAATAACATGTTGCCTTATGGGATTTAATTTTGCTCGTTAAAGCTGCAGTGCACACCTGCTCCGTTTATCATATGAATTATTTGATCAAGTACTTGCGCAAATAGTGGAGGCCCACATGAACATACGAAAGGAGGGATGCTGGTGGTGTGGGTTAAGTGTTCCAGAATCAAATTCTATAAAAAAGTATATATTTTTTTTTACGTTGGAAGTTGTCTCAAAGTGCTTTTTACAGATTCCCAGCCTGAAACCCGGAAGAGAAACCACCAACTGAGTAATGAAAAAAAACTCCCTTGTAGCGTAGAAACCTAGAGAGGAACCAGACTTTGAGGTGTTGCCAGTCCTCTTCTGGCTGTGCCGGGTGAAGATTATAAGTACAATACAATGTTATACAAATTCCAAAAATGCAGCTGAGTGTGTCCAGATTCTACAAACTGAATCCAAGTCAGTTACATGACCAGGTGGACAGGGACAATTGAGTGAGGCAAAGACGGAAACTTCATCTATACAACCAGTAGATATTTGGATAGAGAAGCTATACGAGTCATTTGGGTCTTGCAGTCGTGCGACGTAGTCCAGGGGCTCATGTCCTCTTTAAGTTTTAACAGAACAAAACACAAGGTAAGTTAGAGAGAGTATTCCTTGAATTCCCCTTTTCCTCCCTCCAGCCAAGGGCGTAGGTTTGGTCTCAACTTTGGTGGGGACATCCCCCCAATCGGTGGTTCGATTCCCCCCACTGGAATACCTGCCAGCATTTGGTTTTCAAAATCAAGGAGATTTTACATTGCGATATCAATGGGGGGTGTAAGTGTTATTTACGTTGCCATGTCAATGATAACACAACGTCATTTGTTAATATTGTAGCGACCCCCGTCATGCTGCTACTCGCCCTCCAAATGCATATCCCTATATGAAGCAGTCGGTAGTGCGATTGGCTGTGGAGCCGCAGGTCGCTGGATCAAGTCACAACACCATCCACAACTATATTTTTATTTGTGTAGAAAAACACTGCACCTGCCAATTATATTTTGTGCTGGGATATGCGCTGGGATATACAGTCTATGGAATTAACAGAAAGCACTGGTAACTTTAACGTTGTCTTCTACGCAGTCGCTCGCTAGCACCCACCTGCTTGATTTGACTCTCCTGAGAACTGAGCGTGTCAGATAACTCCTCCCCCCTATGTTTTTAGCCAATTAAATTACGGCGTTTCTAGTACCGTCCTCCTGGCGCTGGCCGTCGGAATTGATCCAAATAGCAGCACAAACTCATAACGGAGTTCGCTAAAATATTGGTGGGGACAATTTTGTCATGTTAAAATGTTGGTGGGGACAATTTTGTCATGTTACAATGTTGGTGGGGACATGTCCCCAGCGTCCCCCCCTAAACCTACGCCCATGCCTCCAGCATAATGGTATAGTGGGGTAGGGTTCTTCTTATGTAACTTGTTTCTATGGTAGCCAGAAATCCATACAAACAATTATAAGAAATACAAAACGAAACGTGAAGCAGTAAAAATAGGTTTGCCAAAATCCCAGACTATTGGAAAGTGCACCCTTCCTACCCATAATTCCTCAACGGACAGCAGGCAGCCCATTGATATAGCTGAGTTGGGGCTAAGTTAGATTGGTACAATAATTAGTACCAATTGAGGCATTTATTTTAGTGACAGTCAAAACTGACTGAACAGTGACTAAAACATTTTCTTAATCAACCAGACATCTACCCTTGCATTTATCCACCACTCAAACGTGTTACTCTAACTCAGATATCATGTTAAAACTTTCTCCTTCAATTGAAAGTAGTTATAGTTGTGCACATTTTATTCTTCAATGATGATTTCCTAGGCTTGCATAATTCTGGAAACACAGACGACGTGTCAAGACTTGCACTGTTATGCTGTACTTTCCCAGATCATTTTGCCGACCTGTTTGAGATGTGAAAGTTTAGTGTATTTTTTAACAGTATTTTTTTCAACATACAACAGACTTCTTCATCTGAAGATTTGCTGATAAGTTTTTACACTAATGTTAAAAAGTTTGTGTTCACTTAACAAACAGTGTTGGTATAATTGTCCTCTGTACGTCTATATAGCTATTACATAATTTAAAAAAAAGTTTTCTAAATGACCCCAACCGTTTGTATTGTAGTGTACCTCGGTGTTGTATTACCGGGAAAATTGACATATCTAAAATAAAAAAACATTATTTTAGCAATACAAAAGTATCCCCTAGAAAACCCCATAGCCCATATATCAGTTTTTTGTGTTATTGGGAATATCCTATCTAAGTTTCGAAATAAACCACAAAACATGTGGTGTTTTTTTTTTTTACAGATGCAGGGCCATTTTTCATATGCATAATCAATTACAATAAATCACATTTACACCTCAGCCATGAAATCCCAGTTTGAAAGCAATTATTATTTTACAGGCAGATTCTAACCGAAATGTTAAATGATAGATAAACATGGATTAAATTTGACTAAATGCTGTATCTACTTTTCTCACACTCTTTCTATCCTTAATGTTCTCATTATTATTTCTGCCAGCATTTATACTGGTGCCATAATGATAAATTAATTTTTAAGGTAACTATTATCATGTAAAGTGTTGGTTGAAGTGAAGACAGTAAACACACAGTGTTCTTGTTCATTATGTGAGAGCTCCCAGTTAATGTGTATCACTGGTATATTTGTAAACCATAGCCACGCCCATATGAAAGCCTATTGGTTGACACAGCACAGCTTGAAGTCTATGTAAGGACCGCCGGGTGACGCGCACTTCTCAGAACGCTCTACCAGCTCATAGAGGCAGACAGTCGCTTATTATAGGAAGGGCACATTCAATTAAGGACGAAGGGAAAAAGCAGGTAAGGATGACATTCATATTTTTAGAAATACTACTGATGTTTACGTTTTTACATCATTCTATATTACATTTATTTATTATTTTATTATTATTTATTACCCAAGCAATGTAACTCAATCAATTTACTAGCCACGTTTTGTATTAAGCAGTTGTTAATGACATGAAAAAAATAAAGAAGATGTAGGCTAAATCACATTATTTTATATGCATTATTTTGATGTTAGATAAAGATATCACATGGTGATGCTAAATATTGCCAGGTCATAATAGATTACTCTAAATTGTATTAAATCCATGTGGGGACAACATCCATGTCAAGCCAACACTATCCTACATGTTTGGTGACCAAAACCTTTTGCTAAGGTTGTTAGATGTTGTTTTAAAATATCTATACTATTTGAAACCCATTCAGGTGAAGCCTGAGTAAGACAATGTAAACACCTCCATTGGTATACCATCTCTTTAGCAAGGGTACATAGCAATAATTGCCCCAGGGCTCTTTTGACCAAACATATGACAGCAAAAATCTGCAGAAATCACATTGCAAAAATGTCTCTCAGCCTCATAGCAAATTGACTGTCTTTCTGACAGTGATGAGGACTCTGCGGACCAGGGCCAGCCCAGAAACACGACCCACAAAGCCAGAGTCACCAGTGGAACACAAGGAAACGAAGACATCAGCTGGAGGAATGTTTAAGGGTTTTTCACTGCCTCGCTTCCTAAAACACAAGTCCAAGTGTGACACCAGCATCACGGCTCCGGACGTCTCAAACTCTGTTGTTATTACCTCTCCACCTCAGGGTGAGTAGAAATGTTTTCTTATTCATACATCATTCTGTCTGTGAAAATCATACACACCCTGTATCTGTATTTACAATGTTTATCATCAAAAACATGGATATGGAATTAACATTTAAAATGTGAGAATTGTGACCGCAAAGTGTTGTGGATAAGTGTCTGCTAAATGAGTAAAATGTCATGTACATTTGTCTGGTTCATATTACATCTGAGGATGGTTGTAACAGATGCTAGTAACAACTGGGCATCACTTTATATTAGCTTGATTTCTCCAACATGCCAAAAGCAATAGGTAGGGTCTACATACTCCGTCACACAGAGAGAGTTATTTGTGCAGTATATTTTAGTTTGTTTGTGGCTATTAGTAATGCCCGTAACGATGGAATTGAACAAATGTCATACGTACACGGCTGATTGCAAAGGTTTAAACAGTGTACTGTTTTTGTTGTCCTCTCCCTCAGACGTGTTGACTTTTGAGCAAAACCTTCAGAAAAATCACCTGGATGTGGCTTCTCAACAGCTGATTAACAGAGAGGAGTTTCTATATGGGCAAGTCTCAGAAGAGGTGGCTCGGTTAAGCACGGAGAGGGAGAAGGAGAAAGAGCAGCTCAGCAGAGATCACAGAGACTTACTCAGCCAAATAGACCTGGCTGTGAAGAGTTCTCTCAGTCCGGACAGAGACAATCTGGAGGCCCTAATGTCTGCGGTGAAGGCCATCCAACAGGAAGAGGAGCAGGACAGACGATGGATGAATCGGGAGGTTGCACACCCTGCATGGAGGCCCAGTGAATGCAGACGTCACCATAACGCTGTCCTCGCCAGCATGGTGGAGGAGCGTATGGACAGTGCTGAACTGCCTCCTGGAGAGGGCGCAGTGCTTCAGTGCTCTGTGCAGAGAGATGTGTGTGGGAAGGGTAGACGCCTGCAGGACGACCTGTTGAGGGTGGTGAGAGAGGTGAAGTTCTGCTACCCATCGGATATGAATATCAGCAACCTCTATGGAAAGATGTACCACGAAGCCTTTAGCACAGAGATGACAAAGATTGTGGAGTACGGGCTGGGCATCGCCGACTGCTCTTATCTCCTGTATTGGGTGAACGTTGCCTACCCAGAGTGAGTACCGTCTTGTTTGTGTTGATTGTTCAAATACCACATGTGGGGCTTACAGGATGTGACATGATTACATTGTAACACCTGGGTTTTTGTCTTAGAATTCTAGAAAATCCAGAACTGAAAGGGGAAATTAACTCTGAAGCATTTGGAAAGTTGATGTCTTTGGAATTGACAACACCGCTGGAGGAGCAATATCTTAGTCACCAAGAGGTAAATGTATTTGAATTCGGTCCTACAAACCGTAGTTTTCTGAATCATAGTTTTCGTCAAACGCTATCGAATGGCTATGATGACGAACTATTTTACAGATTATGTCGCCCGGAAACGAAGATACACTTTGTCTGATGTTTTGTTTTGTTTATGCTCTGCAGACAGAGGTTCAGACATTACTCAACAAAATGCTAAAGGTGGTGGAGGAAGACTGGAGGGAAGGATGTGCACCTGAGCTCAGAGACAACTGTTACTTCTGCCCACTGGCCATAGACGTCATTCAAGTAAACAACATATATCAAATATTTGGCATCTTAATGTCTTTTTTTTATTATTCTTTTAGTCACATAATGCATTAACATTTTCTGTTTCTCTTTTAGTGTGTTAATGGTGCGGTGAAATCGGTGACGACAGTTTTGGAAGACACATCTCAAGTCCAAGTGATTGCGTGTCTGTTGAAAGACTTCTTGAATAGGTGACAATTACACTGCTGCACCACATGGCGACTAGTTACAAGTTCTGAACTAAAGTTGTAACTTTATCATTTACGATTACCTTCATGCCGTCAGAAATGAGTCCTAAAATACAGTATACAATCTGACGTGACTTCACAAAAATGTGTATTTCTACATCTTGACATTGAACACATTGGTCAAACAAACAGCATAGGCTGGAAAATATATGTACATCCTCATTTTTAGTAACAGCTGGGGACTTCTGCTTCATTACCCTCAAGCAAACAATGTTTAGGGGTATATTTTAACCATTGCCCATAACGGAACTGTTTCAGTTTATTATTTTTTTGGGATGTCTTGTTTGTACGGCATTTCAATAGGCTTGAGATCAGAACTCTAACCAGACCATTGTAATATACTTTTGTATATTAGCCAAATTGCTGATTTGCTTTTTTGTTTTGGATCATTGTCATGCTGCATGGCCCAGTCTCTTCATAACTTCAGATTTATTTGACCTGTTACCCAGATTTTCCCCTGTAGAACTTCCTGATACCCTTGACATACTTTTCCCACTTTTACCCTTGACATACTTTTCTCCACCTATGCTGTTTGACCAGTGTGTCCCACGGCAACCTGTACAAGTACACAATTGTTCTGCATTTATCGTTATAACTTTGATGAAGGTCAGACCTTATTTTAGGTGCCATTTATGCGAGTACTTCATAAGGGTTTATTGTAACTACTCTAAATACTATCAAATTAATAACTGATACTAATGTGCCAAATTACACACTTGCAGCTTCAAGCAATTCCAGGAAAAAGTCATCAAGGGAACCAACCAGAAAAACAGCAGAACTGTGATAATGGCAAATCTCGCGTGTGTTGAACAATTCAGGTATACTTTGCTTTCTCTTTGTATACTGTAATGTTTGTATTGACCGGATAATTCTGATCCGGTATAAACTTTTATGATTCTCCATAGGGACTATATTGTGAACAAAGCAGATATCTTCCCATTGGATGTGAAGGAATGCTGTCTCACCATAGTAGCTGATCTGAAAAACAGTGGCTACACATTTTTAACGAGCCCCATACACAAAGATCTCAGGGTATTGCTCACTTCCTGTTACTCTCAAAACCTTGTAGACGTTGAACTAAGAGAAAACAAGTAATATAAAAGGAAATTGTTGCTAATACTTGCCTGCCTTTGCTCTTCATGTTAATCAATATGCCCTCTCTTCTCCACACGCATACAGCCTCAATACAGAGCTCTGGGGACACCTGTCTGGTTGGAGAAGAAACATGTCTTCGAAACACTGTTTGAAGGAATCAGCAAACACACCCAGGATCTTAAGGGCTTGACCGACACCTGCCATCAGGTACTTTGATCGAGAGACTTATTGAGAGATGGAATGATTCATTGCTCGGATTTGTTGGTTGATTGTTTGATTGTTTGGTTATAAAGGAGCTGTTGAACCAGCTTCACGTGGAGGTGACAGTGGAGTATGTAAGGAGGCTTCTTAAGAGGAAGATCAAGCTTAGAGACAAAGATATGCAGGAGCAGGCTGCCAGGTCTGTGTGTGGGGATGGTCAGCAGCTGCACAGCCTGTTCACTAAAGCGGTAAGAATACTGTTACGATGTACATGTTTGTCTGTAGAGGGGAAATACTGAATGCTGAAGACAAGCAAACCACAGGACAAAACAGTATATGAACAGAAGGACAAGATCACAGGAACTTAGTTTGCAGGTCAGAACAATATTCCTGTCACATGGCAGCTTAAATATTAGCTAAAAAAGCTTTCAACCTTTATGTTGAAAATGTAAATAGACGAAGTGCAAAAAAATGAAAAGTTGAAAGATTAGAAGGAAACCTCTTGATTTCTGTGAGACTCTCGTAGGACCTTAATCTGAATGCCAAAAAGCAAAAAGAGTAAATGGACACACAGACCAAGACGAGATAGGCCTAATGTGATGTTTGTTGTCACAGGGTTCCACACAGGAGTGGCTCTCTGAGGTCCTGGCCAAGATTGCCGAAGTGCTGAAACTCCAAGACATTTCCTCGATACAGCTTGAGATCGTGACTCTGAGTCAAACTTACCCTGACCTAAGGTACTACTAATCCAATTGTTTCATTACCTCACGTTATACAAATATGAGTGCTTCTACGTTTCCATTTTCTGGCAGTATTCCTTGCAAAGCCATAGAAAATGTATCAATCTAATAATGTTGCTATTTTGTGGCTAATCGACACATTTTCGAAACCATTGGCTCTCTTGAAAAAAAAAAGATACCATTTGTTGCTACAAAATGTGACTCCATATATGTTTAGATCAGAGAGCGGTTTGAATCAAATAGTTCTTATTTGTCCCAAAACACATAAGTGAACCCAGTTTGTCAACACATATTAGCTCTAATAATTATCTTGAAATATCAAGAACAAAAATGTGAAAGTTCCCTTTAATGCAAAGATAAACCAGTTGTCAAAACAAATATAACAGGACAAACTGTCACAGCCATGGTGTCAGTAAGCAATAAGGCATTATGGGGTGTGGTATATGACCAATACAACATGGTTAAGACTTGCTCCTTGGCTCAACTCATCGCAAAGAATTAGGCATGACTGCACGTTTCGAGTGCCTGCACCCTAGATGGTGTTTCCTAAACACCCTTTCTCCTTCACCCACAGTGAAAACCAGGTGTCGGCCCTACTTAACCTTAAGACCAACCTTTCTGCCTCTGCCGTGAAAAGAGTGAGGAAAACCTTTGTGGTCACCCAGGACACCGCCAGCTCCTCAGATACCCCATCTTTTTTTTCAATGGTACAGGTCAAATGAGCGTTGAATATTTTAATGTAGCCTCGTCAACCCCTCAGTGATTAGTCCCTCGACTGTGTGATGCACTGGTAGTGGCAAAATAGCCGGCGGATCTTGGCCATACTTAAGGAGACATACATCACATTGCCATACATTGTACGTTTTTGATGTTTCCGTGTAAAATACATATGTACATAAGCTTAATGTAATATACTCAATGTAATAAAACATGTTTTTATTCTTAAAATGTCAAGTTCATTGGGGTACCAAATGTTTTTACAGATACTCTAGTTTCTGGAGACAAAAATATACAAATGTATTTTAGGAAGATTTTGACTAAATCTAAATTCGTTAGTGTGGAGACAAATCCATGCTTTGCCTGTTCCTGGGGAAAGTAAAGACAGTGAGGGCAGCAGCTCAGGTGATTGGGGGCAGCAAACTGACAGTGTTGAATGCAAAGGGAGTGAGCGGGAAAATAAGTATGTAATTTATCTTGAGACAGCAATTCGAAAGTTCATGTGGAATGTCCCGTCCTGTCATCCATCCAGCCTCAGTCTGGGAAGTTCTGGGAATTTCCCTGACTGGAAAGGTGCACAAACCAAGCCAGTACTTTCTCCCTCAACTTTGCTCTTTAGACAATGAACAACATTCCAATGGATGAACATTTCTGTGTAGATGGGCAAATATATCTTTACAAAGGAAAGAGCTGTCTCAAAATATGCCAAGCCAGCCCTAAAACTGTGATTACAAGGTATACATGCTCTGTGATTCAAAAGGCATTGCATAGAACTTGTAGGTACTACCTGACTTTGAACCCAGTAGCAGCCCAGTAACAAAGTGGCTAAAAGTCCGGTGACGACGAATGCCGAAGCCTGCTTGATGGCGGTTAGTGCACAGCTTTAGGTTTTAAACACAAATAAAAGAACTAGTCCTAATTTTTTAACCACATAATACTTATTGATCCATTCAGTCATTTCAGTCCTTGTTACCATGTCAATGATTTGAAAAGTAACCGTTGTAACATATAAATAATTTGTTATTTTTAAATCAAGAAAATTATTATTTATTATTAACTTCAAGATCCTTGATGGGCTTATAGTAGGTTTGTGCTTGTAGACTGTCCTCTTAAATGCAGTCCTCAGATTTTCAGTTGGATTCAAATCTTGAGACTCAGATGGCTTGTCAATGTTTCTTGTGCAGCCTGTCCTTATATGTGACGAGGCCGTTGACATTAGTTAGTTTATTACGTCATTACAATATGACTGTTTATATATGGTTTGGATTACTTTGTGCTTAGCTGCATACGTTAGTATACTGTAGTATACTATAAGTGACATCTAAAAGATTGATGGTGGTGTCATAAAAATTTCACAAACAAAACAATAAGTAATTGGACCATGTCAACCCGATTGTCAGTGAGACAACTGAGAACAATTAGGAGGCAGCTGTCGGAGACCCTCTAACCATCAGCACTGGCTCCCCTCAAGGTTGCATCCTGTTCCCTAGTCTTTTCTCTATGTAGACTTTGTGTTTTTCCCCAGTTTTGCTCAATTCAATTGAATTGTTCACGTTATAGGTCACATTAAAGGTGGAAAAAGTGTGTTGACTTTTTATTTCCACTGTAGCGGACAGACACTGTCTGTAGCTGATGGGTAAGCAACACAATGTGAGCTGTGCAGCTGGGTTTGTAATTGTGACTAAATTACTTTGAAGTCCTTTTCCATGTGGTTTCTCGGATATTATCTCCACCCTTGGGTTTAACAGTCACTTATAGGATATTGTCTTCATCTCCAACGGAACGCTGCCAGGGTTTTAATGGATTTTGGATAGGATTTAAGGAGAAACAACAACTTGTAGTTATATTCTCCCCCTGGGAGACTACTTAAGGAAATGTGTGTGGACATTCCAGTGGGAAAGATAGGTCAAAGCTGATTCACAGCCAGTTACTGATTATGTGACATTTGGGAATTACGGGAAGTCTTGGAATTTCCAACGCTACTCAACTCCTCCCACATGCCACACAGACTGTTCTGGTTTCCCCCTGTTTTGTAATGAATTTCCTCCATGCTCGTCACAATCTACAGGGAGCCATTGATATAGTCACAGCACATGAGGCATATACTAAAACTAAAAAGATGTTGTCAGTTTTGATACCAATTAGATTTGTATTATTTCTCATTGAAAGACTACACAACGACTTAGCAAAGATTACTTAAGATAGGTACAAAGGGGTCACTAATAAGATAATTAAACGGGGAAAAACGGAGTTGTGTTGATAAGTGGGTCAGTGTCCTCCCATCTGAGTTTTCCGTGTTCACACCGTCAGCGACAAGAAAGACAGCAATAGCGGAGTGCAGACAGGTCAATTGGGTACACTTCCTGGCTTGCCTCTAGAACCTCATGGATCTTTCGCCGTGACAGGCCCTTCCAGCGCAGCAGGGCAGGCAGGTGCTCTGTACTGCAACAGAGATGAGCATGGATAAATATATACAGTTGGAGATATCAAACCTGCATTTGAGATAATCTCTATGGAATAACATCATCATTTAAAAATGTATGTCCATGCTGTGGATAATGCAGAACTCAGAAACATCAGAAACCTGTGCTATACTGATCCTGTGCTATACTGATCCTGTGATATACTGATCCTGTGATATACTGATCCTGTGCTATACTGATCCTGTGATATACTGATCCTGTGATATACTGATCCTGTGCTATACTGATCCTGTGATATACTGATCCTGTGATATACTGATCCTGTGATATACTGATCCTGTGATATACTGATCCTGTGATATACTGATCCTGTGCTATACTGATCCTGTGCTATACTGATCCTGTGATATACTGATCCTGTGATATACTGATCCTGTGATATACTGATCCTGTGATATACTGATCCTGTGCTATACTGATCCTGTGATATACTGATCCTGTGATATACTGATCCTGTGATATACTGATCCTGTGCTATACTGATCCTGTGCTATACTGATCCTGTGATATACTGATCCTGTGATATACTGATCCTGTGCTATACTGATCCTGTGATATACTGATCCTGTGATATACTGATCCTGTGCTATACTGATCCTGTGCTATACTGATCCTGTGATATACTGATCCTGTGATATACTGATCCTGTGATATACTGATCCTGTGATATACTGATCCTGTGCTATACTGATCCTGTGCTATACTGATCCTGTGATATACTGATCCTGTGATATACTGATCCTGTGATATACTGATCCTGTGATATACTGATCCTGTGATATACTGATCCTGTGATATACTGATCCTGTGATATACTGATCCTGTGCTATACTGATCCTGTGCTATACTGATCCTGTGCTATACTGATCCTGTGATATACTGATCCTGTGCTATACTGATCCTGTGATATACTGATCCTGTGATATACTGATCCTGTGCTATACTGATCCTGTGATATACTGATCCTGTGATATACTGATCCTGTGATATACTGATCCTGTGCTATACTGATCCTGTGATATACTGATCCTGTGATATACTAATCCTGTGCTATACTGATCCTGTGCTATACTGATCCTGTGATATACTGATCCTGTGATATACTGATCCTGTGCTATACTGATCCTGTGATATACTGACTGATATACTGATCCTGTGATATACTGATCCTGTGATATACTGATCCTGTGATATACTGATCCTGTGCTATACTGATCCTGTGCTATACTGATCCTGTGCTATACTGATCCTGTGCTATACTGATCCTGTGCTATACTGATCCTGTGCTATACTGATCCTGTGATATACTGATCCTGTGCTATACTGATCCTGTGATATACTGATCCTGTGATATACTGATCCTGTGATATACTGATCCTGTGATATACTGATCCTGTGATATACTGATCCTGTGCTATACTGATCCTGTGCTATACTGATCCTGTGCTATACTGATCCTGTGATATACTGATCCTGTGCTATACTGATCCTGTGCTATACTGATCCTGTGCTATACTGATCCTGTGCTATACTGATCCTGTGCTATACTGATCCTGTGATATACTGATCCTGTGCTATACTGATCCTGTGCTATACTGATCCTGTGATATACTGATCCTGTGATATACTGATCCTGTGATATACTGATCCTGTGATATACTGATCCTGTGCTATACTGATCCTGTGCTATACTGATCCTGTGCTATACTGATCCTGTGATATACTGATCCTGTGCTATACTGATCCTGTGATATACTGATCCTGTGCTATACTGATCCTGTGATATACTGATCCTGTGATATACTGATCCTGTGATATACTGATCCTGTGATATACTGATCCTGTGCTATACTGATCCTGTGCTATACTGATCCTGTGCTATACTGATCCTGTGCTATACTGATCCTGTGATATACTGATCCTGTGCTATACTGATCCTGTGATATACTGATCCTGTGCTATACTGATCCTGTGATATACTGATCCTGTGATATACTGATCCTGTGATATACTGATCCTGTGCTATACTGATCCTGTGATATACTGATCCTGTGATATACTGAGGAGTTGTTTTACCCAATACTTGAGCAGTCCCTCAATATCACACCGACTATTATCTTGAGGGTTTCTACGTCGCTGCAGTTTATCGCTTCTGCCACTTTCAGTAGTATGAGGTTCAGCCGTTTCACATCAGGATTCTGATGAAAATGTCCGTAGAGAAGGTTAGAGGCACATTCTGACAATAACCACCAGTATTTTATCGAGCGTAAGTGTGTATATGTGATGGTAATGTACAGGTGTAGCTGTCATACCAGGCCAGAGAAAAACGTGTGAAGGAGCTCAGCATCCCGTGCCACTTGTTTTCCAATGTCATCCCATCTTTTGAGCAGCTTATTGTAGTCACTTCGCACGAGGTGTTGGAGGTACAGAGAGACAATGTGCCGGTAGGCTTCGTCGATCACAGTCTGCACAGAGAGAGGTTATACAGATGTATAATACAATCTACTGAAGACCAAGAGAGAACTGTTCAATATATTTTACAAAATAATATCAGTGTTTTCTTTAAGGGCAGTTGGAATGCTCACACACATTAATTCAACACTCATCCAGGGCAACTGAGGGAAAATCTTAGATACAGAACAAATAGTTTTGCTTTAGTGCTCTTTTAAAAAACTAGGTATATAAATCAGCGAAGGAACAATGATCATCTCCTCACAA
This sequence comes from Dallia pectoralis, assembly GCA_029465975.1. Lineage (NCBI taxonomy): Eukaryota > Metazoa > Chordata > Actinopteri > Esociformes > Umbridae > Dallia > Dallia pectoralis. The sequence continues at coordinate 6,667,511 of CM055754.1, forward strand.
AGGCACAAGTCAAGTTGTGAGTAGAAAAGACGCTAATCAAACAATACGTTCACTGTATAATTAGTGTTTAATGTGCAAAACAAAAGTCCTCAGACGACTCGGTCAGACAATCTCTATATAATGCTTGCGGGGTGCCTCCGCTCAGCAGTGGTGAGTTCCTTTCGAGAGCGGGCAGAGGTGGCACAAACCAGAACACGCAACTTGGTGTTGGTCACACATGGCTCATTAACGCACAACAAAGGCTATTACAATTACAGGAGGAATGTGTCGCAACACACAGTGCATCGCACACAGCTGCCAATCAGGTTGTGTGACCACGGAGTGGTCAGAGCAGTGGACTCCTTCAGCAGGATAATGAGCCCTGCCACGCTGCACACATTGTTTTCGGGAACGGTTTGAGGAACAATATGAAGAGTTCAAGGTGTCGCCCCGGCCTCCAAATTCCCCAGATCTCAATCCGATTGAGCATCGGTGGGATGTGCCTGATCAACAAGTCAAACCTCACATTTTATCCGGCTTTCATGATCTGTGCTAATGTCTTGGCGGGTTGGTGCTGTTTTGGCATGAAATCTAACGCCCTCTCCCCCTCGTTCGGCGCACGGACACTTGTTTCATTGTTTTATTGCCCTCATCTGTTTTCCTAATCACCATCCTATTTAAGTTTCTCCTTTCCCTGTGTGTGTAGCCGGTCTTTGTTTGGTTTATGCCAACGCTATGTTTGCTTGTTTAGTGTTTTTTCATTATAGTTACATTTTTATTTAATAAATGTCCTTTGTTCGCCCTGCGTTTGTGTCCATCTCCCCATTCGTGACATGGGAATCAAATTCACAACACTGGCATTGCTCCATGCTTAACCAACTGAGCCAAATGGGGCTGTGTTGATTAAAAAGTCAACCTACCTTTAGTGTTTCCTGGTGCTTCGGGAGGTCCTTGAAATGTATTTCAATGTCTTTTATTACATTTTCCATTTGCTCATCCAGTCTTCCAAAACACTTTGCCAACGTTTTCTGGGAATTATAAAACATTCAGCAATCTTTACCTGGTTTCAATGTACATGCACTGTATATTTAATTCATTCAAAGTGTTTTAAAGAGGAAGTTTAAGAGTCTGTTGTTACAACTAGCTATTTTATCAAACAAATATTAATTTGCATCAGGAGGGAAATGTACCTGTGCAGACTGAATAAGACTCTCCATGAGTAGCTTTAAAGTAAGAGCGTCCAATTCCTCCAGCGCTAAGATGGTTTTATTATCAACGGCAATAACTGAAGCATACAGGCTGCAACGGAAGCATTAATCAGTGAAAATCAATATTTTAATGTACAAGAATACATCATCCTTGATTTTGTAGTAGATAATAAATAACTTACGTGAGTTCTTCGCAGGTGTTAGTAATCCTAAAAAGATGCATTGTACACGATTTGCCCATCCTTGATTTGTCTTTAAGGTGCTTCTTCTTGACACCGACATACCTGCAACGTTTAGCCCGTTCGTTAAACATTTTGACTCCGTGCCTGACAGACATAGAACCAGAGGTCAGACTTGGAACAAGCTACACCTACCTTTCTACAAAGTCCTTAAACTCTCTCCAACATACCCGTTGGACCTTGAGCTTCAGGGTTTGGCTGACCGTCTTCGCTCTCTGCAGCACAGCGTTAACACACTGCACGGAGAAGAAGAGAGACGGGGCGAGAAACATATTTGTCGATTCGCGGTTGATAAACCATATTATCTGTGTGCACATCAACGCTTGTTGAAATACCTGAATGACGTCCAGATGCACGTGGACGAAGGCCTCGTCCACAGAGACACAGACCTGTGCACTGGACTCCTCAATCTTAAGGATCCTCCCCAGTGAGGTAAAGAGGTCCTCCTATGGTGGTTTGGAAAGAGAGTAAGATACTCAGGAGAGGCCCCAGTAGACGGAAATGCCTAATACATTCACAGCATGTTATAGTACATTATCACATGGTATATAGAAATATACCCCTCAAGTAGGATCCTCTCTTTTGTTTATTTGAGACTATTATTTCACGCCAGATCTCCTACACGTAAATCACCTGCACAATAGCCAGGAGTTTCCCCTCAGCCTGTGAAATCCAGTCTGTCAGAAGGAGCAGGTCAACAGCTTGTATGGACTCATTCCAGAGGTCGGGATGACCGAGCAGCTCCTTACTAAAAAAACATTTATTCATATTTAATTGAGTTTGTCCGGTTTATGAAAAATGCTTTTTTTTCTGTCGTAGTCCCTACTACACCATCGCAGCCAGGGTGAATGTGATAGACAGAGTTGTAGGGAGAAAAAAGTATTGTACCTCAAGTATGTGTGAAGTACCCAGTCAACAACTGTGAAGGCCTGTTGTTTTGTGTTGATATGCAGGAGGATTCTGCGTAGAGTGTCAAATGTATAACGATGATAGCAGGCGATCACATTCCTCAGCAACTGAGTCTCTTGGTGCAGGGGTGCCAACCTCAGAAGTTCCCGCAGGACTGTTCTCTGAATTTCTTTCAAGTAACACTCCAGCTGATTCACAGCGCCCTCTGTTGGAACGTTAGGGAAGTGTTTGTCCACCGACACTTCAATAAGTCTTAAGTAGGTCTGGAGCAAGATCTTTGGCTGTGTATTATCCTTCTGAGCCTCACAGCACATCATTTCTCTCGGTTGCCCATCAACCTCAGCTTCAGGTCCTTCAGCAGGGACAACATGACAGACTCTCAATGCTTCTGCAAGGACACAGGGCCTAATCTGTACCTCTTGGTTAATGCTCAAGGAATTCTCCATGTCGGAATTCCCACCTTCCATGTTCTGTGTTAGGTTGTCTCCTGTAAATAATAACAAAAATGTATGAGTATGAATCTAATATAGAGGTTAAAGCATTTACAACCTCAGGAATAATATCACATAATGTTTTACATATTCTGACAACCATGCATGTGATCATTTTCCCATTTGAATTCTTTCATGGAATTTTTTGGGAATGACACATTTTCTGATGTTGGCATGATCCACCTTTTATGTCTTTGTAAGAAATCCTCAAATATGTGAGCAAATTACAGTTCTACCATCAAAAAAACAAAGTAAATCCTGAAGTTTGACAATTGTATAGTTTTTGTGATAATTTAGGGATTATGTTAAATATTGCAATAAAACCACCGTAAATGTATGCGGATTTAATTGATACAAAGGTATGCTTACACAATATATATATTTTTCAAACAAGCTTTTCAGTCACTTACTACTCTAGCTGCCAGCAAACATCCAGGCTTGGATTGTATAGCAATTGCTTATTATTGGAGAAAGCAGTATCAATGGAATTGTAGGGATTTTATTACATAACTTTTGCAGCACAATGTTATGTCAGATTTGCTACCATCTTATGGATGTTAGCTGAATTACAGTAGCTGCTCAGTCATCTACTTTCACTTCTGGTAAACCATTTAGATTGCAGTATGATTCCTTGCATTTGTTATCTCACTAAAAATAAATGTATTGAACTGTCTAGAACTTTAACAACATAAAATTGGCAGTTGGACATTACTTGCTGCTAACCCCCTGCCATTGCTGGTTTGAAAGAAGATTACTGTGTGTCACTCTGATGGACGAGAAGGAAGGTAACATTTTTCTACACTGTAAATAAACTTGTGAAAATAAAATTATACCTATAATATTATAAATTTGCAGAGGATTTCTTTACACGTATTATCTTTTTATATTCAAATGCTGCCATTTCCACTTTAAAATTTTAAATTGGCCAAAACATAATTGTAATTGCATACGTATTTTTTAAGTATTTAATATCAATTATATACTGGTTCTTTTGGACATACAATACAGACATTTAAATAGTAATTACACTATTTTTGCTCATAAGCAGTACAAACAGAATAAGTGATAAATTCCCAGACAAACAAACGATCAGAAATAACAATCTGCATCTCACCATTTTTAGGCAGACTATTGCACTTAATGAGTGGACGACGTTCCTCCTCCCTTAATGGTTTACAAATTCTGCTCATGAATCTCTTCATCGTTCCGTTGGATTTAGTGCCTGACCCGTACTGCAAGTTGAATCCAAGTAGATATTATTAAACAGTTTCTGAAGTGGCAGGAACAGATGCAATGCCCAAGTATAACACGGTTTGTCAACCAAGAACTGCAAACTTTATACTGTTCACAAGGGAAATCCCAGATTTTTCCTGAGGCTTTGTTGTGTGGCATGTTAGACATTACAGTGTAAATAATGAAAATACTTATTACAAGGATGTCCTTGGGAAAGAATACTGTTTCCCCCAAACGTTCCCATATTAGACGATATTGATCTTTTTGTATCTTTTTATCAAAGGTAACCAGATAGTGTGGTGGCAGTGAATATGGTAATGGTGTCGTATTTCTTTAAATGGAAAGTCCCTAGGGGAGCTCAAAACTTTCCTTTACAGACTTGTAGGATTATTAAAAGCTATGGTGATTACCCTACAAAGGGCAGGACTTGTTCATAGGGCCAATCTCAACTGCATTTCATTCTTTACGTCCTTCACATATGGCAAATTGGAGAGAAACAGTATGCATGTAGTGAAGGAGTATTTTGTTTTGGGTAAATTCAAAGCTATGCTTCAGAATTGCAAAAGCCACAACCGATGCAGTGCAAAAAACACCTGATTTAAGGTCTCAGAGGAAGTGACACTGAAATGCTACCAGCACTGACCAAAGGTCATCACCTTCCAGTCTCGCACTCAAAAAATGAGGCAGCCGGCTGCTGGGTTGGAACCAGTATGGTTGCCTCAGCCACTCGATGTAGAAAACTCACTCCTGGTTCTAGAGACGCCAAAAACAACTGTTGGCCATAGTCAGCAAAAACAAACCCATACAAAAACCTGGCTCAAGGGGCGGGCGACGACCTGAGAGAGAAAGCCAGACAGGCCAGACCAATCTGCTGTTGACTACCAAAGTCAGTTAATGTAACATCTGGGCTAGATGAGATCAATCAGTGAGAATGTGTGAGGAAGATCCTGTGGTCACTAGAGTCAATCAATGAATCTCTTACATCCCTGCGCTTCTATAGATCTCAGTTTTGACATGGTGTCGGTGCCAAGCGTCTTCGGTTATTACACGTTTGCTCGATGATCACAGATCATGTTGAGTACTGTACAGGCAATACCCATATTCATAATTCCCAATTTTCCACTTTCCAACTAAATAATCTAACAACCAATTTTATATCCTGTTTATCAATCCTGCAATCCTAAAAAACAACACATCAAAAAAGTGTGGTGTTTCCCTATAATCCTGTTTGTGTCATTTATCCTTGTATGACCTCCCAGTCCCTATTGTATTGCCCTCTATTCAAAAGCAAGCACACCTGATTAGATTTGTCAGCCATTAAATCATAATTAGTCAAGATATGGCTGTTCAGAAGTAGAACTTAATTGTGAAATGTCTGTTTCAGAGATCATTTTAATTAACTGTCAACGCTTACGCTTTCCTACCTCCCATCGAGAAGATTAATTTGTTTAATAGCCGACGGGGAGGGTGGGATTCTGTAAATAGGAGCGGTTAGTTCACGTCTTAACTGTATATTTATTTTCAGAAAAATATATTTAGGGCAAAGCCTAACCGTTGCCACACTAATGACACCATGCATTATCCCCAATTTAAATTACGACTAAATAGTTTATTTGGCCTTGAACAAATAGGTGTGGTTTCTAAGCACCGTGAAATCAACTTGTGGTCGTGAGTAACAACTAGAAGTATCCAGTTTCTCTGACGTAAAGCGTTGAAAGAGAACAGTCGCGAGAGGTAACGCCGTAAAACTGGTTAACTTAGAATTGGCAATTGCAGGCTATTTAGATGTGTAGTTACATGTTGAATCAATGTTATATTCGCCAAAAAATAGGTCGCTAGGCAACATGCAGATAAATGCTATCAAACGTTAGCACTAATATGCTAGCTAGGACATACATACAAATAAATGCTAGCAAACGTTAGCACTAATATTCTAGCTAGCCGAGTTGTACGCAGATAAAGGTGTTACGTTGACTTACTACGTGCGCAGTAGCTAGCCATCTATTTTAGTCTGGATTGCATACTAGTCGTGTGTTAGCTTGTTTAGACTGACTGCCTGTTATTTTTCTTTAGATATCCCAACTCAGGGTCACCCGAACGTTACATTAACTGTAACAGTCTGCTTGCTCGTTAATTTATATCCGAAGTTAAAGATAAGTATTCTTGACTTGACAATTCAAGCCCCAACACAGAGCAGTTATATTGGCAACTCTTCACTGCGCCTCTTGGGACGACCAGCGTTGTGTTTATGTCTTTGTTTTATGAAAACGGTGAGTGTATAACGGTTCATATAGGGCCATTAATTTAAGTACATCGTTATATTTTATATAAATGTTAATACAATGTGTGGTTTTGTCTTATGAACATGGCGTCGTCTCCCATTACATGTGCCGTATAAGTCATGACGCACACTGCGGTACTAGTTAAAGAAGTAGAGAACTAGACTGTAGGTTTTCCAGTTGCCAGATATTCGCCTCTACCTCGTTTTATGAGTAATCGAAATGTGTCAATTTGGCAAACATACAAAGGATTGATAAAGTAATGTAATGTAAAATATAATATTAACATATTTTTGTAGAACCTTTTTTGTACACCCCTTTTCCTTTCAGTTAGTGTTGAGTATGGAACTGTACATGTTTTGACAACAACCCAATTTATGACCCACAAATTGTTACACTAAAAAACAAACGTGGCCTACTACTGCTCACAAGCAAAGCATTTTCCCCAATTGTGGTCTAACAAATGCAAACAGAATAACATGCAAAGCCATCCTTAAATTGGATGTTTGAAACTGTCATCTTGTTAACCTGGTAAGCAGTTTCCTATTAGACCATGTAACTACAGGTTAAACCTACATAGTTACCACACTCGAGCCAAACACGCAAAATGGCAAACATTTTTACACGGTCATGACAATGCTATTGGCTGCTAAAATATTTAATAAAATCTGTAGTAAACTAATGTCCATGCATTTTTTCTTTTCAGAGCTTTTGCGCTCCTGTTGGAACTTTTGTGGAGGAAACCTAGTCTACGAGCAAGGAGCTTTCAGCCACAGTGGCAAAAGCATTTTCATGTCAGAGACCGAGCACGCTTGCAGTTGTTTATGTCAGCGCCTTTTTTCCAGACAGAAGATCCCAAAAAATCCACATCCAAAATCTGTTTATCTTACTGATCCCAGTTCCCAGTCAAAATGTCTGTCAATGTCAACCGCAGCGTGGCAGACCAGTTCTATCGCTACAAGATGCCCCGTCTGATTGCTAAGGTGATTATCTAGTATAATAATGGTAATTGGTGAAATTGCCTTGTCATTTAACAGTCTGGTTATTGTGTATATGGTATGTTGTGTATTCCATTTTTTTCAAGGATGTTTGCAGGCCTCAATCCGTCAGCAGAATAATTTTTCTCAATTGTTTTTGTGGTCAAATTTGTGTCCAGGTTGAGGGCAAAGGAAATGGAATCAAAACTGTCATTGTCAATATGACTGACGTTGCAAAGGCCTTGAATCGGCCTCCAACATGTACGTTGTCATTCATACCTCCGTGGTGTTGAGGTGGAATTGCTGCTCACATTGACAATGTTTCATTTAGTTGACTTAATGTTTGTTAGCTGTAGCTGTTGTTGCTTGTATATTTGCTTATATTTTGGATATTGATTAACTCATTTTTTCCCCCCATTTGTAGATCCAACCAAATTTTTTGGTTGTGAGCTTGGTGCTCAGACCCAGTTTGATGCAAAGAATGACCGCTACATCGTCAATGGATCCCATGAGGCAAATAAGTTGCAGGATATGCTAGATGGATTTATCAGGAAATTTGTGCTGTGTCCTGAGTGTGATAACCCTGAAACTGATCTGGTAATTGTGTATAATTGTTTTAATTGTCTATAGCAGTACAATAACAACATGTTTTGTTTTGGCATTTCTGTTAATAAATTGTGACACAAGTTAAGTCTTGCAGTAGTGACATACCACAGTTCTTTTGAATTTAGAATGAAAGGTCCCTAAACTTTTTTCTGAGACCAATCAAGACCTCCACCGTTGCCTCTACTATTGGTGTCATTAGTGACTATTAGTAATTTGGTCAATGCTTCTTTGCAGCATATCAATTTTAAGAAACAAACAATTGGTAACGCCTGTAAGGCCTGTGGATACCGTGGCATGCTAGACATGCGACATAAGCTCTGCACGTTCATCCTGAAAAACCCACCAGGTAAGCACACAATTTGTTTCTATTGGTTTGTTTCATTTCTTCTCTAAACCTAATGTGGCCTTTTGAGTGACTAAATGCCAGTTGCTTTTGCAACAGAAAATGAACCTGGATATGTGAAGGAGAAGATGGATAAAAGAAACCGGAAGAAGGGCAAAGACAATGGATCTGCTAGTGTAGAGGCTGGGAACCATTACAACGTAGATGCTCCTGATGCTGTGGTGAGTAACCTTAGTATTGGATGCAAATCCAAGTACACAAGTTATTAATGCTAGCGTTTGATTTGGGGAACCAATCTAGTCCCCTTTTTGCATTTTTGTCTGAAGTCTGTATAGTAGCTCTTGAGCCGGTAAGGATTAATCTTTGTGCATTAGGATGGGAATGATGATGACGAGGATTGGGCAGAGGAGACCACCAAAGAGGCACAGAGACGAAGAATGGAGGAGATTAGTGCCCATGCTAAGAACCTGACACTCAGTGACGACTTGGAGAAAACTCTTGAGGAAAGGGTCAATATATTCTATAACTTTATCAAAGTAAGTTGTGCCTCAAACTAATTTCAAGTATAGTCAAAGTTAAAGCAATCAAATGTCTTATTGATTATACAGTAGTAATGAGGATCGGTTTTAGGTCTGTGACATATTAGGGTTTGTCTTTTTTGTTGTTATGATATGACTTTTTCTGGATAAACTTCAGGAACTAAAAAGTCTCAAACTCTTAACCACATGGATGAACTCTCAGTATAGTGAAGCAGGCATATACAAAGAAAAGACATCGTCATTCATAACTTTAGCAGAATTGTGCTAGGGCTTTGACATTACACCTGTATTTTACAGACACATGCTTTAACTAGGGTACAATCTAGCTAATTGAAATTGGCTCATGGATGCAAGGTAATTGAAAGGACTCAAGCGTATGCAAAACAACTGAGGAAAGTTTGGGTGAGGTCCAGCAGTTGCGTTTAATACAGGCGCCAGTCTTCGCAAATGATCACAGATGTCACAGCCAGGTTATTAGGCCAGAGGAGTGGAGTCGGGATGTTGGTGTTAAACACAAGTGTAGACGTTTTCTTGCTGTGTTTACTTGTATTAAGCAAAAAAGGGAGGACCGTGCTATTGATGCAGCTGATAAGGAGATCTTGGCGGAGGCAGAGCGTCTGGATGTGACAGCCATGGGACCACTGATCCTGAGTGAACTGCTGTTTGATGAAAACATCAGGGACCAGATCAAGAAATACAAACGCCATTTCCTTCGTGTAAGTCTTCAATCCACCATTGTAACATTGGATTTATGGGGATGATTTTGAGGGGATATATTGATAGTGTGTGTTTAAAATGATTCATATATTTTTAAATGCATCTCAACTTGTGTTCAGTTTTGTGTAAACAACAAGAAAGCCCAGAAGTACCTCCTGGGAGGCTTTGAGTGCCTGATTAAACTACACCAAGCCCAGTTGCTTCCCCGTGTGCCTGTTGTACTGAAAGACCTGTATGATGCAGATCTGCTGGAGGAGGATGTTATTCTGGCATGGGCTGACAAGGTGTGTAGATAAACTTGCACATGCTCCTGCTAATATTTACATTCAGCTGGATCTCATACCGATTACTATAAGGGACAATTCAGTAAAGTAAAAAAGCATTTGTCCGCATTTCATTTAATATGGGAGGATAGTAAAGCAGTGTGAATTGATCCTAGGAAAGAATATGGGAAGAGGCAGGCAAGATAGATATCCCATTGGGCATTGTTGGCCTAGTCATCGTATTAGTCATTATTTGGGAATACTTAGTTTTAAGTGCTTAACTGCTGGCCCAGTGGGAAGTGAAGTGAAGTAATTGAGGCATATACATTTGGTTTGGTGTCTCCATCCATTTGTAGTGACATTGATGCCAACTAAGATGGTTCTGAAGTTTTATCAATGTTAGCTTAGTTAACTGCTGCATCTGAAATAGTTTTAATCTACAAAACAAACACAGCTTCAGCAACTGTCCCTGCCATGGAAAGTAGTAATTTTGAGTACGTTTCCAGGTTATTTACTACGAAATAAGTCTATTTGGAAACCTGGTGCAGTTGCGGCCTAAATGCAAATATGGTTGTTACAGGGGTGTGTTTCGCCGATCAGAGCAACATAGATAAAGGAGTTTTACTGTGCAAAGCAATTCTTCAATAGGTTGGACTAACCTTTGTTTCCATTTATAATGGTCTGCTTGTTCATTTCAGGTGTCGAAGAAATATGTCTCTAAGGAACTCGCAAAAGAGATTCATGCCAAGGCGGCTCCTTTCATTAGGTGGCTGAAGGAGGCTGATGAAGAGAGTGAGGGCAGTGAGGAGGAAGAGGAAAATCTGGAGGTACTTGTCATGATGCCTTATATACTTCTAAAGCTAACAGTTTGTACTATGTGGGGCTACCAGGATATGGTTGGTCAAAATCTCAACTAATGCAAGACCTACTGGAATAAAATGCATGTTCTCGTGCTTTTGGGTTTAATATGTAAATGTTAGTGGTTTGACTACACTGTAATGTATATCAAAATACTTATTTATCCATTCTGATCACTCAGGTTGTATATGATTCTTCTGTTCGGGAACTGAAGTTGGAAATCGTGAAACCGGACAAACCTGGCGGGGAAGAGGACGATTTTGATATTGATGCAATATAAATAAAATATCAGAAACAATGGCATTTGGAATAGTTATAGCTTTGAATCACTTTCTTACGCTGTCAAATTGCAAACTTCCTTTCTCTACACTGGCTGATTTGTGGCATGTTAAACATAGCACTTTAATATACTCCACAATAACTAATTTTGAGGATTTAAAATCTTAGTTTAAAGTTTGTTTGTGCTTTTCAATCATTAAAGAATATTTTGCTATCCACAACTATTCGTGTTTTTCTTTTTTATTTGAAGCTTTGGCCGTTAATATTGTAATATGTGATTATTGACTTTGCCTGACTGGTGTTGTGGACATTGTACAACACATTGAAATCACTTTACACAACTGCAATTGTGATCTTAGTTACTTTTACACAAGCCAGGACTCTTGTTTTCCCTAGTTTTTGACAGCTTTATTTAATGTTTACCAGGATGAGGCAACTTTTTTATGTCATGGACCTGTCCATCTATTCGCTATCTACTTAAAAAAAAGTGTACGTTTTATCAGACGTTTGTAATGGTAGGGAATAATCTTGGAGAAGACTGACCTTTCCACTTTCCAACTCATTGTGAATCACTGAGCTGTGACACGGCTATCACTGGCTGCAACGCGATCCAATGAGGGCCGTGCATTGTGTTCGCTCACTTCCTCTAAGGTTCTGAGTCGGACCGGACTTGGCCTGATCCAACCGAGCCCCTCCGTAGCCATTTTGGTCCCACCTAAAATACGAGCGTTCGTGTGGAGATGGAAGCTCTCGAGCCGACGGCAAATCGGAACGCGTAACGGTTTTGAAATCAAGCGACACGTACAGACCGACACGGGGACGGAGGTTAAACGTTATTGATAGGATCTATTTGCGACCGTTAAAGATCCGTCGGGGCGGCGTGTTGTTGCCTATGATGTGGTCGGTATGTTCCGGATGAGTTCAATTTAACAGGCCGTGTTATGGCACTTCAGAATGGGAGAAGATGGGTATTGTCCTCCGGTCTCTATATAAAGTAGTAGAATACTATGCTACTAAGTTAGCGTTAATGGGAAATCGATGTCATCATTATCCAGTTATTTTTGCCTCCTCTGGGCATCTTGACACATTTCTATTGGATGGACGGATGTTGAGACGGCAGCACCCAAAACACCAGAATTGGTCTCGGAATCAGTAGTAATACCGCCTCCACTCGTTTCGCCAAATGAGGTGCATCATTTAATCATCTTGGAAATAACGACGTTCATCGAAAAATAATGTCAGCTAAAACTCAACTACCTACAGTCAATGAGAAAGAGGTGGAAAGCGTGAGTAACTTATTCCATCACCTCTTTTGTCCCTAAATGATGTCTGACAATACAAACCAACTAGACTGTTGTTGTTGTACGTACGTCCCCAGGTGTTTGATATGTTGTCGCGTGAGACAGTCAAATGTTCGTTTGAACGATATCCTTCACGCTCGAGCTGTGATCTGTGTGTTCTGATGACACCTCACAGATGCTATGTTATATGCGTCTGTGTACAGTTATAGATGGGGTAAACATTTGTATTTGCATGTCAGGATCTGACTGGTTTTTGCTGATTTGAGATGTTAATGGGTTGCCTTACAGTTCCCACCCCTTGCAGTTCAATGACAATCGTCTGACAGTGTTTCATTCTCGTTGAGAGTATCGGGCAAGTTGTCCTGACAATACCGAGAGTTAAATGCAATACCAATCACCAACAAGAAAACGTCAGGAAATAGTTAAAAGATCAGCATAGTAAGTAACTTCTCATTAATAGAAATTATTGCAAATAAACACGAATTTGAAACGAAATGAAAACTGAATGAAGAGGCATTCGTTCATTGAATCCTCTCGTCGATTTGATTTATTCGTGGATTAACATTTCTTCTGAAGTACTGGTGTTTACAAGAGTATATCATGTTTTATTTGCTACTCACTGAAGGTTCTTTAGAAAAAGGTAGATTTGAATAGGTTCGAGCTCAATTTCCCGACGTAGGTCTGTAGAGTTTGAGCACGGTTGAGTTGCTGAAAGTCAGTATTTCTAAAGATGTAAATTATCTTTAGTGCATGCAGTGTACTAGTATTTGTCCATTGTAGCTTATGAATTGGTTTGTTAAAAAATCATTCTTTCAAAATAAATGTTTTTCCAAATTTCAGTTCTAAAATGGCAACTCATAATTAATGGGCAATTGCATCTTTGCTGACATTGGTTAATCAACATATTAGAGATTTTCTTGTTTGGTTGTTATATAAAAAAAAATGCTTCATCAAGTTGTTGATGCGTGCTGTTGTGTTTAAGGCTGGCTGTTTGTAAAAGCAGGGCTTTATAAAATAAGGTTGATTTGATTAGAAAGTATGGATTTTAGCAAAAGTGACAAACAGCCACAAGATAAACTTTTGATCATTTAAATCTATAGAGCTATTGACGTTCAACAGGTCATTGTAGACAGCGATGACGTCCACAGGTTGTTGAGTTTTACCTGGCTGGCTTGGTGGTAAAGTCAAGCCTTCTCCAACAGCCTGACTGGCACTGTGTCCTGTCTAGTTTATACATTTACCGTTCATGTACTGAATCTAATGTGCATTCTGATTGTTAACATGCTGATCCTGCAAACATCAGAATTCTACTAAACTAGTTGTTCCCCTTCGTCCAGTGCTGTATGTGAGACTACCCCACCCCACTGAAACTGCATGTAGTGTAGCCTTAGACCAAGTTAACCATTGATGGTCAGTTTAGGGGTGGGGTTGTTTGGGCGGAGTGAGAGCACAGATACTTGTTGGTGCAGCCGATCTAGAGTCAAAATCCCTCTGTTGTCCAATAGAAACAGATCTGCTTTTGGGCTGGAGGTGGGGTGTTGTAAGCTTTTAACCCGGATCAGAAGATCAATATGCATTACAGACACTGGCAGTCAACTACACTAGCCTTTTGATACTCTCATGGTTTGTTGATGATATCCGTTCAATAAAGACAAGATTGTTGATTTGTTTTTGTCAGTGACTAGAATGCCCGACCGTTAGGCACGGCCAGGGCAGAGGTATTTCTGGGCTGTCCGTCCATCTGTCCACCACACTCATTTCCACTAATGTTTGTCTGTCCACAGCATATGTCTCAAAGCAATGGACGCCAGGAAGTCACCACCCGCTCCGTGCGCTCAGGGGTCCGCACCCGGAACTCTGCCGCCGATGAGCAGCCTCACGTGGGGAACTACCGACTCCTGAAGACCATCGGGAAGGGAAACTTTGCCAAGGTCAAGTTGGCCCGCCACATCCTCACTGGCAGAGAGGTGAGGAGATGCTGGATCTGCCACAGGACAGGCTGCTAAAACACGTTTATTTGGGTTACGTAGCTGGCATTTCCCTCTCAATAGCACTGTTCTTGTTGTACATTTATAAATACAACATTAGTAAGGTATCTGTGATCATACTGAAGCATAATTATCTCAGAGGATAACGTGTAGGTATGTGTATATTTTACATTGTTTATGTTTATGTTTCCCTCCCCAGGTGGCAATAAAGATTATTGATAAAACACAGCTGAACCCAAACAGCCTGCAGAAGGTAAGTACATCTGTGTGCCTCTAATTCACAGTGCCCTTGTAGAGTTTGTGTGGAAAAAGTAGATCATTTTTGAGAGTGTCTGTGTATCCCGTGACCAGTAAAGTTTTGGCCTGCCCCACTCTAAGACTGAAAAATAAATGCGGGGCTTTTATATAGCGCTTTTATCCAAAGCGCATTACAGATCCTGCACATTCACCCATTCATTCACTCACTGACGACCGCGTCTACCATGCAAGGCGACTGCAGGCTCGCCAGGGGTTAGGTGTCTTGCTCATGGACACCACGACAATTTCCCAGGAGGAACTGGGGATCGAACCACCAACCTTCCGATTGATAGACAACCGACTCAAACCACTGAGCCACTGCCGCCCCAGTGTGTCTCACTCGCTGCTTAGCCGCAGTTCGCAGCTCTTTTTCCAAAGCATTATTGATTACAGTTGTTGTTTTGTATTTTAGGACTGGCCCATTTGTATATGCTCTGCTAAGTCAACAGAAAAACACTTGAATCATGAAATGCTTTTTATAAGGTGCCTTGTTGAAAACGTACTAAGTATGACGCTTCTCTTAAGAAAGTGTTGTTTTGCTTGTTTTACCTATGAAATAGAAATTGTTGGGTTGAGGACTTGATTTAAACTATTATAGCAACACAAATGTCCCTTTTTCCAATCGATATCCCCAGGTCAGATGAGTCTACCATAGTCCTGTTAGCTTTGACTTCTTAGCGTAGCGCTAGCTATGAACACATACATAAATAGAAGATTCCTAGATGAGCCATATTTTGGGTGGGATTGTTAGGCTAAGTGTGTTCAGACTGTGCATCATCAGAGATGGTTGTTTTAGAGCTAATACGATGCCAATCGGACTGTCATGTGTTTTCTTTGTCATATGATTCAGGCTATAGGTGAATGTTATCGGGTACTTTGATTCTCTACCTCCCTACACAATCCATGTTTGGATTTATTTTCCCAATATTGTCAATAACAGAAACTAGATGTATTTGTCTTCTTCTCTGTGTGCACTGACTCTTGACCTTTGCAATGTAGATGTGGTGGTGAAGAAGAGCTGTTCTCACATGGTTCGAAAGATGTGGTCTTTGAACCTATATATAATTTGTCTGTCACCTAGGGCTTTTAATAGTTTGAAGAATAGCGGAACTCGCATTTTGGCAGAATCTCATTGTAATATATGTTCACCCTCCTCTCTCCCTCCCCTTCTTCACTGGAGGTCATATGACTAAACCAGGTTGTTGTTGGATAGGTTAAAGGGAAAAGGTTAGGTGAATTGGATTGTGGGCAAATCCCTTGATAAAATGTAAACCGTTTGTTCTCCTTCGTTTCTGCTGCTCTTTGACTACATGCAAGTTTCTTGATAAGGTCCGGTAAATGTTCCGCTCTTCAACAAACACAGAGAATACATTTTTCTAGCCAAGATTGGAACATGAAATGGAGAAAATTTGGCACAACAGAGACATTACAAAGAACTGGACGTCCCTCTAAAATGTATGAAAAGACAAGAAGAAAACTGGTCAGGGAGGCTTCCAAGAGGCCTACAGCAACATTAAGGAGCTGCAATAATTTTTGGCAACTTTCCCATTGTGAAGCATGGTGGTGGCAGCGTTGTGCTGTGGGGCTGTTTTTTCTCAGCTGGAACCGGGGCCTTAGTCAGGGAGGAGGGAATTATGAACAGTTCCAAATACCAGGCATTTTTTGCACAAAACCTTTAGGCCTCCGTTAGAAAGATAAAGAGGAAGTTCACCTTTCAGCAGGACAACTCAAAGCACACATCCAAATCCACAAAGCATGGCTTCACCAGAAGTAGATTAATGTTTTGGAATTGTCCTGCCAATTAAATCCAATTGAACATCTGTGGGGTGATCTGAAGAGGACTATGCGCAGGAGATGTCTTTGCAATATTACAGATTTGGAGTGCTTTTGCAAAGAAGAGTGAGCAAATATTGTCAAGATGTGCCATGCTAATAGACTCCTACCCAAAACACTGAGACTGAGTTCTGTAATAATATCAAGAGGTGCTTAAACAAAGTATTAGTTTAAGGGTGTGCACACTTATGCAACCTGGTTATTGTATGTTTCTTGTTTTTTTTCTACCTCAAAGATTGAGGGGTGTGTTGACTTTCTATATATGCTGTAGCTATATACATGGAGCAGTGTTCCTCACCAATGACAACAGTTTGCTCATTGAATTCTCCAACTACAAAATATATTGTGTATCATGACACTAATTCAGTTGACATCCATTTTCCATCACTGGCGGTTTTACGTGTTGCGAGAAGCCTAAATGACTGTATTTTTAATATGTTTCCCCAAAGAATCTAGTAGGCAGTAAGAAATGGATAATATTTGCATTGAGCCATGGCAAGCATGCAAGATATGTTTCTGCAAAAAGTACTGTTCTGTTTTGATTGACTCTGCCACAGAGATCAGTAGAGCCTGATTAGTCATGTTAGGAGTTTGTGATAATCTAAAAAAACAAATTCACGATTTTTATAGCAAACTAACCATTGATGTGTGGTGTTTGTTAATACAGTTCAGATTTAGGGGACTAGCTTCTTAATGTTGTGACTTGTTTTGCATTGCAGAAGGATTTAGTGCTGTTGCTGTTTTTAGACAGTTGCCACTTGTGATTGCATGGTTAAGAACACACTGAAATATATGTGGTGGCTGAAAAGTGCATTATACTTTAGTCAAGTTTACCAGGTCATAAGTCGAGCTATCGGTATGTATGATTTTAGCACAGGCCAATGACAGCGGAAATTTGTCCTCACCAGTACATGTCTGAACTTCTGTGATTCTTGCTGTGGCCTTTAAGCATAAGCATTTTAAGGTTGCATTATTCAGTAAACAGAGTCAAGAGTTTTTGCCTTATTATGTTATGTTAGGTTAAGTGTTAGGTTTGGGGCTTGGTTAATGTTAGTCCTGAAAGTTAGGTTAATAAATACATTCTGTGAGTGTGTGGATCTGGGAACTTGCAACCTGCCTGCCAATGCATGCCATGGAATATAGCCACATATACTTTACCCAATTCGAAAATCAAATTGAAATTAAAACTGCAAGCCGTGACTGTGAAACTCTATGCCACAACACAATGCTCTCAAACGGTATGGCCGCTATAACCTATTGAGCTTGAGTGTTTTTTCTGTTCTTCGGTCTATTAACGCCACCAATTGGCCAATGTGAACCATATAGTAATGCTTAGATAGTGTCATGCCCTTCAGCATGTTTGCAATATTTCATCATCAAACGGATCAACAGATATCAACTAATTTACACATTTGCGTTTTATAGCGCCCCGTGTGGTTGTGGTGAAAGGGCCTGCATATCTTGCATCTTGAGGTTGTTTAGATCATTTGTACCAATGGAGTTTTGCAATATAATATTCCATGCCTGATTGTATATGCATTTCTTTAACAAGCCACACCCACACTCTTCTTTATTAGTCAATCTTTTTATTGAAGTTGCCTGGCTTAACTTGCATTGAATATTGGTCATTTTGTACGAAAGGAATAGCGTTTTAAGTGATTTTCACAAAATTGGCATTCAAGCGTCAAGAGTTTTTGTAGGCACTTTCTTGTGCAGTAAGTAGTGTGTATCATCTTACTGTAGTTTATAGTGTGTAGTTTATAAACTTAAAGAGTATTTTTGTCTAAATAAATTTAAAACAGTGAAGTCCAAATGAATGAATTATTAAAGGGTAATTTTATCGTAATCATGTTTTCCTAGTCAATTTAGCGTGTGTGTTAGACTCTGAGATAGATTGTTGTGTCAAAAAGAGGTGAGTCATACTGTAGTATACAAATGTATATTTTTATGATATATGCTTAGAACAGAAATGGGCATTTTACGTCATTGGCCCTGATAATGTTACGTCTTGTGAAGCAGCTAGCTAGGTGACTAGGACAAAGTACTGCGTCCTTTAGATTTTAGTTTTAGTTTTTCAGTATTGCGAGGTCTGGTTTACAATTCTGATAACGTCACTGACGGAAGTAACTTCACCTACCTGAAAACTAGCTAGCTACTTCCCTTTCTTAGTGGCTATGATTGTTTAATATGTAATGATTATTATTAAAGGTCCTCCTGCTCAATTGTTATAATTCACGTGTACATGTAATTAAAACAAAAGAGTTATCAGACACATTTATATGAATACTGTCAAAGAAGTAATTTGGACTGATCAAGAGAACAAAGCTAGACATCTAGACATAGGCTACTATGGACTAAGTTAATGAAATTGTGAAATTGTACTTTTATGTATTCAATTTGTTCTCTTCCTTTCAGCTCTTCAGAGAAGTTAGAATAATGAAGCTCTTAAACCACCCAAATATAGGTAAGCAGAACACAGACACTGTTAAACAACTTGGACAATTTCTGAAAATGTTCTGATGCTTTTGATGAATTGAC
>CM055754.1:6686887-6764714 GCA_029465975.1 Dallia pectoralis
GGAAACTCCCTAGAACCATCTTGAATGCCCTGTCAGCTATCTAAGACCAGCATTTTACATCGGTTTGCTAAAATGATGCAACTGTTTGTTGTTTTTGAGTTCGACTCAAAATACAAAGACTTACTGTATTCTCTCTTTTCTCCATAGTCAAGTTGTTTGAGGTGATTGAGACTGAAAGGACACTATACCTGGTAATGGAGTATGCCAGTGGAGGTGAGTAGTGCTATGCGTCACTTTCTTAGCCCTCATAGCTGCTGGGTTGGCATTTGCCTTGATAAAGAAACAAACAGAAAGCAGATGCACTACACTGCAATCACATTCCATTCTTAACATACAGTGAAGGAAGAAAGTGTTTTGTCCCCTGCTGATTTTGTACGTTTGCCCACTGACAAAGACAATTTTAATGGTAGGTTTAATTTAAAGGAGGGAAAAAGAAGAACTCATTTCAAAGTTGTGAATTTATTAGCATTTTACTAAGTGAAATAAGTATTTGATCCCCCTGCCATGGTGGATAGTTTGAAATCTGATTGGTTGATTACTTCTGTGGATGAGTGTCTTTTATACAGGAAACAAGCTGAGATTAGGAGCACTCTCTTTAAGGAAGTTCTCCTAATCTCATTTTGTTACTTGTATAAAAGACACCTGTCCACAGAAGCAATCAACCAATCATGTTCCAAACTCTCCACCATGGCTAAGACCAAATGGGGACAAGATTGTAGACCTACACAAAGGCTGGAATGGGCTACAAGACCATCGCTAAGCAACTTGGTGAGAAGGTGACGACAGTTAGTGTGATTATTCGCAAATAGAAGAAACACAAAATTACTGTCAAATCTCCCTCGGCCTGGGGCTCCATGCAAGATCTCACAGCCCATAGCTACACAAGAAGATCTTGTCAATTATATCAAGGCAGCTGGGATCATAGTCACTAAGAAAACAATTGGTAACACACTACGCAGCCACACTCAGCGCCCACAAGGTCCCCCTGCTCAGGAAAGCCCATCTACAGGCCTGTTTGAAGTGTGCCAATGAACATCTGAATGATTCAGAGGAGAATTTGGTGAAAGTGTTGTGGTCAGATGAGACCAAAATCTAGCTATTTGGCATCAACTCAAGAACACCATCCCCACCGTCAAACATGGAGGTGAAAACATTATGCTATGGGGGTGTTTTTCTTCAAGGGGACATGACAACTTAACCGCATTAAAAGGACGATGGTTGGGCCACGTACCGTCAAATCTTTGGTGAGAACCTCCTTCCCTCGGCCAGGGCATTGAAATTGGGTCATAGATGGGTAAACCAATGACCCAGAACACACAGCCAAGGCATCAAAGGAGTGTCTCATGAAGGAGCACATTAAGGTCCTGGAGTGGATTTTTTAATTGTTATTCTGTCTCACACTGTTCAAATAAATCTACCATTAAAATTATAGACTGATCATGTCTTTGTCAGCGGGCAAACGTACAAAATCAGCAGGGGATCAAACACTTCTTTCACTGTTTTTCATCTGACCTGTTGGCATGTCCTGCATTCCGAACTGTGTTGTAGAGAAACTCGTGACGGTTTAATTGTATGCAGATGCCTATGTGCACACTCGCTAGCTGCTTCTGCAAGTCCGCCCCGGTTGGTTGTGTGGGAGTGTTGTGAGGGCGCGTACACGTGTCCCGTTTTAGCATGGAGGGGTTTCGGAAAACTAAACAGACAGGTGTGTGGGATGAGCAATGTCGTCTCCACACTCAAAACGTTGCCTTCAAGACTGAACCGTCTTTCAATTACACACTAAGCTCACACGCTGCCCATTTATTTAGCTGTTTCGCCTTAAGCTAACCCCAATTAATATATAGGCTGATCTCTGATGTTTCTATGAAATCGTTTTCACACACCCTTTTGTTTGAGCTACTTGCTTTTGTCTTTCCTTTGCAGGAGAGGTCTTTGACTACCTGGTTGCACATGGAAGGATGAAGGAAAAAGAGGCCAGAGCTAAATTTAGACAGGTAGGTACAAGATGTTACCTGCAGTGTGCAGAGTTGCACCCTGTCTGCCTCTCTGGCCACATGACCACAAGACCTCACTAGACAGTGTTCTGATCCACCCGGCATAGACTGCCGTCAGTCAGTGTTCTGATCCACCCGGCATAGACTGCCATCAGTCAGTGTTCTGATCCACTCGGCATAGACTGCCGTCAGTCAGTGTTCTGATCCACCCGGCATAGACTGCCGTCAGTCAGTGTTCTGATCCACCCGACATAGACTGCTGTCAGTCAGTGTTCTGATCCACTCGGCATAGACTGCCGTCAGTCAGTGTTCTGATCCACCCGGCATAGACTGCCGTCAGTCAGTGTTCTGATCCACCCGGCATAGACTGCCATCAGTCAGTGTTCTGATCCACCCGACATAGACTGCTGTCAGTCAGTGTTCTGATCCACTCGGCATAGACTGCCGTCAGTCAGTGTTCTGTCCACCCGGCATAGACTGCCGTCAGTCAGTGTTTTGATCCACTCGGCATAGACTGCCGTCAGTCAGTGTTCTGATCCACTCGGCATAGACTGCCGTCAGTCAGTGTTCTGATCCACTCGGCATAGACTGCTGTCAGTCACTGCCGTCAGTCAGTGTTCTGATCCACCCGGCATAGACTGCTGTCAGTCAGACTGATCCACCCGGCATAGACTGCCGTCCACCCGGCATAGACTGCAGTCAGTGTTCTGATCCACTCGGCATAGACTGCCGTCAGTCAGTGTGATTAGACTGATCAGTCAGTGTTCTGATCGGCATAGACTGCTGTCAGTCAGTGTAGACTGCCTGTCAGTGTTCTGTCCACCCGGCATAGACTGCCGTCAGTCAGTGTTCTGATCCACTCGGCATAGACTGCCGTCAGTCAGTGTTCTGATCCACCCGGCATAGACTGCTGTCAGTCAGTGTTCTGATCCACCCGGCATAGACTGCGGTCAGTCAGTGTTCTGATCCACCCGGCATAGACTGCTGTCAGTCATTGTGTTAATCCACCCGGCATCGACTGCTGTCAGTCATTGTGTTAATCCACCCGTCATCGACTGCTGTCAGTCATTGTGTTAATCCACCCGTCATAGACTGCCGCCAGTCGGTGTGTTGATCCACCCGGCATAGACTGCCGCCAGTCATTGTGTTAATCAACCCGGCATAGACTGCCGTCAGTCATTGTGTTAATCCACCCGTCATAGACTGAGGGTGTGAAGTTATGAAAAGGAGCAGAACACAGACCTCCCCTCGTCACTAGTTGTCTGTCTCTGATTGTGGAGAATTGGGTATGTGCCTAAGTACTCTGCTGTGGACGTAGCGTCACACTCAGCAATATCTAGAGTTTAGCTTCCCACCCGATACGACTGCAGGTACGTATTACCGCAGAGATTTACTGGGGGCTGGTGGAGCTCGTGCAGGTGCTAACACAAGAAGAGTAGGCTGCTGTTTCTCTACATATAGCGGCGTCATGTCTGCCCTTAGTGTCGACAAAATCTTTCTCTTGCAGTATCTGCGCAGTCCAGCACAGCTGTTGGCCTTTCAGGGCGGTGAAAACAGTCAGGTAGAAGATTATAACTTGATCACTGTCTGTGTTTTTTGTAGATCGTGTCTGCCGTGCAGTACTGCCATCAGAAGAACATTGTTCATAGAGACCTGAAGGTAAAGGACTATTTTTTGTGCTTAATTTCATGTTTGCATTGTACCTACCACCCTCTCTTGTTACAGAATCTCCCAACAGGCTAGGGAATCTTTTTGGCCTTAAGGTTAGGGTTAGCCATCTGTTATGTTGAGGCATTTCCAGGTTTCTCCAACGCTGTACATACACAGTTAAAGGGCCAATATGTCCAGCTACCCTTTGTTATGCTGCCACATAGAATAAATATTTATGTTCCTGTATTTTTATCTTTGTTGGTGCAAAGGGGTCGACCTCAGTGGGAGTTTTTCTATTCCGGCTCTCATCTTTCTGCCAGTTGCAGCATCTCCGTAAAGCTTCATTAATGATCCATGAGAACATGTATGAGAGAGCAGCAATCTCCGCCTTGTTTAGGCCACTGGGGAGATAAAAAAGAGCACAGCTAAACAATAACTTTGGATTATAGAGCATATTTGAGGGGGTTTTGAGTGCTGGGCAGTCTCCATCAGCGTCTGTCAATTTATTTTTTCAAATCATTCATTTATTTATATAAGGTCTATATATACATATATAAAGTCTCTTACCTTATTATCTCAACCTGCCATTTCTCTCTCTCGTGTCTCAAGGCAGAGAACCTGCTCCTTGATGCAGATATGAACATAAAGATAGCCGACTTTGGCTTCAGTAACGAGTTCACCATGGGGAGCAAGCTGGACACGTTCTGTGGTTCCCCACCTTACGCCGCACCAGAGCTGTTCCAGGGGAAGAAGTACGACGGTCCTGAGGTGGACGTCTGGAGCCTGGGGGTCATTCTGTACACGCTGGTCAGCGGATCGCTGCCTTTTGATGGACAGAACCTCAAGGTCTGTAGGAACACTTCTACCGTCCAATTCACAACGGATTTGCATGTAAATGAATCGGAATTCGACAACGAAATGGTACACGGTTTGTCACTTTTGCAGCTAAAACATCAGTACATGCTGCCGTGACTCATGATTAAAGTGGCATTATGTAGATGGATTGTAAAGTTGCACCCTCCTTTAGTAATATCTGCCAGGCAAAAAAAATGTATTATCGCTCCTCAAACAAGTTACGATAGACGACTGCAAATATAATTCCTCAGCTCATATCTGTTTGCTAAAACCGAAATAACAGTTAGATCTATAGCTAGTATATCTTCATATATATAACATTAGATCTAATGGTAATTATATTGTGTATTTCGTGCATACTTTAAAAAACATTTTTTCACAAGGAGCACATTACCCTGACCGCCAACTCTGACCTCCAACCCTGACCTCCAACCCTGACCACTCACCCTGACCACCCACCCTGACCACCCACCCTGACCTCCAACCCTGACCTCCCCACCCTGACCGCCCACCCTGACCTCCCACCATGACCACCCACCCTGACCTCCCACCATGACCACCCACCATGACCACCCACCCACCCTGACCTCCAACCCTGACCTCGAACCCTGACCACCCACCCTGACCGCCAACCCTGACCTCCAACCCTGACCACTCACCCTGACCACCCACCCTGACCTCCCACCATGACCACCCACCCTGACCTCCAACCCTGACCTCCCACCCTGACCACTCACCCTGACCACCCACCCTGACCACTCACCCTGACCTCCCCACCCTGACCTCCCCACCCTGACCGCCCACCCTGACCTCCAACCCTGACCTCCACTCTGTATCATCCCCTACAGGAGCTAAGGGAACGTGTTTTAAGGGGGAAGTATCGTATCCCCTTCTACATGTCCACCGACTGTGAGAACCTCCTGAAGCGATTTCTGGTGCTCAACCCGGCCAAGCGGGGCACTCTGGAGGTGAGGGAGGACAGTGAAAATGTAAATATTCTACACTTATTTATTCCGTGGCATGACGTTACTGCAGAACATTCTCTACATAATTCATGTTCAGCCATTCACCTCTCTCTCTCTTTCTCCCTGTCTCGTTCTCTCTCTCGCTCTCTCTCTCCACCCCCACCACTACTGGCCAAATACATAATTCAGGATCACTTCTGATCCTTCAGATTTTCTGAAAATAAATGCAGGCAAATCAAAGAGTCGTGTTGTCTCCTGTGTGCTCACATTGTGTGCTCACATCAGCCCTCCTGAATTAGATAGCTCTGCGAATACATCGAAAAGTCACAAATCTTTAAATCAATAGCAAAACAAAGAGTAATTCGTTTTCGCAAATACTTCAAGTGGTCCTGTGGTAGCTGATGTCTGTTTTATTGTGTTTTTCCCCTGTCCATGTGATGTTTAATTATTTTGAGGTCAGGGCTTCTCTCCTATGAATGCCAGCCTTAACCGTGCAGCCTCCACCCAGGAAAGGGTCCGCTACCTGACTTCCCAACAAAGATACGGAGATAGATAAACATATTGTTGTATTGCATTCTGATAACGTATCGTGATTTCGAGTGTTTTCATTGGGTTCATTTCTATTTGCTCTAATGTTACACAGTGTTCCTACAAGTAAGGTAACACTTTCAGTTCAAATAAATGGTGTCAAACTATTTTCTCAGATGGCCTAAGACTGTTTCGCGGTACCGTTTGTCTAATGATCATAAACTAATGATCATAATGTCACAGCCCTTTTTTCTCCCTCATCTTTTCCAGCAAATTATGAAGGACCGATGGATAAACGCAGGAACGGAGGAAGATGAGCTCAAGCCGTTTGTAGAACCAGAACAGGACATCACAGATCAGAAGAGAATAGGTGATAAACACAGCAGAGTTACTGTGAAAAGCTCTAGATCACACATGTAGGTAGCGGCAGCACTGCTCTCAGTGTTTAAGCACAAATAAAAACATGACGTGCAGCATAAAAGCATGCCCCGGTTCTGCCCCCGGAGTGGGAGAACAACATGAGACGGCGAGAGCGCTTCCCCATCTTGCCCTGGATTTAAGTATTAAGAGGGAGGGGTGGGGGGAGAGGGAGGACTAGAGAGGGTGGGGAGTGAGGGGGAGAGTGTGCACACTCAGAATGATGTACTCTAGAGTGTGGGGGCATTGCATAACAGCAGCTGGGATCTCTGTCAAAGCGCATGTGTTAGAGGAAGCTGCCTGGTGCAGTGTGAGAAGGAGAGCAGGAGGGAGAAAGGAGCACATGTTTGACCACGGCTCTGTAGTCTGTGGGAGAAAGGAGCACATGTTTGACCACGGCTCTGTAGTCTGTGGGAGAAAGGAGCACATGTTTGACCACGGCTCTGTAGTCTGTGGGAGAAAGGAGCACATGTTTGACCACGGCTCTGTAGACTGTGGGAGAAAGGAGCACATGTTTGACCACGGCTCTGTAGTCTGTGGGAGAAAGGAGCACATGTTTGACCACGGCTCTGTAGTCTGTGGGAGAAAGGAGCACATGTTTGACCACGGCTCTGTAGTCTGTGGGAGAAAGGAGCACATGTTTGACCACGGCTCTGTAGTCTGTGGGAGAAAGGAGCACATGTTTGACCACGGCTCTGTAGTCTGTGGGAGAAAGGAGCACATGTTTGACCACGGCTCTGTTGTCTGTGGGAGAAAGGAGCACATGTTTGACCACGGCTCTGTAGTCTGTGGGAGAAAGGAGCACATGTTTGACCACGGCTCTGTAGTCTGTGGGAGAAAGGAGCACATGTTTGACCACGGCTCTGTAGTCTGTGGGAGAAAGGAGCACATGTTTGACCACGGCTCTGTAGTCTGTGGGAGAAAGGAGCACATGTTTGACCACGGCTCTGTAGTCTGTGGGAGAAAGGAGCACATGTTTGACCACGGCTCTGTAGTCTGTGGGAGAAAGGAGCACATGTTTCTGGGGTCCTCATGTCTTCGGCGCAGTGGAGAACGTTCTCATCAGGGGGTTTAGTTGGTAAGCCTGAGCTGCCCCAAAACAAATTCATGGAGTGACAGAACATTGGAGTGGGGAGATGTCAAGAGATTTCATCCCAATATCCAAGACCATGTTTTACTGTAATGATGAATGTTGAATGGAGTCAGAGGGCAGAACAACGGTCAGCCTGCCTGTCTAATTGGTTAGAAGGTGGTTCTTTCAACATCAACCATCAAGTACAAACGTTTAACTTGTGCTGAAATAATATGTGAGAGAATTACGAAACATATTCCGGACATGATGGAAGGCTAATGCTGTTGTAAATCCCTTGTTGCCAAACAGAGCCGAAAATTTACCGTAGGCTTTTGTATATACAGTTGCAGTAAATGTTACCATGCCAGGTGAAACTTAAATAGTTTATATAATATTGGTAAATGTGAATAGTCTTTTAATATCGTAAAAGTGTTTGATTACACTTTTGTAAGTTCATACAATCCCTCATAAATGTGAGAAATATTGTCTTAGAAACAAGACCTAATACAAATATAGTGTATTAATATCAAATGTTCATAATACATTTACTGGTTCAGCGTATTTGTACGTGTCAACCCCTGTTTGTGCTGTTCCAGATGTGATGGTGGGGATGGGATACTCTCTGGAGGAGATCCAGGAGTCACTCGCCAAAATGAAGTATGATGAGATCACTGCCACCTACCTGCTGCTGGGGAGAAAGCACTCTGAGGTCAGTCTGACACGACACAGCATTCCTGCTAAATATAGGCAGCTTTGTTGTAGTCTAATGTTTAGTATCAAATGTTTTACCGTGTTTGTTCTGACTATTCATCCTCTAGCTGGAGCCCAGTGAGTCGACGTCTAACAGCAACCTGTCCCTCGTTCCTCCCCGGCCAACCAGTGAGCTCAACAGCCAGTCCCCGTCCCACCTTAAAGTCCAGAGGACTATCTCCTCTAACCAGAAACAGAGACGCTACAGTGATCAGGGTGATCATTCTTTATAACTATTTTAAGGAAAACAATCGCTTACTTTTTTTTAAGTTTTACCCCTTTTTGCTTCCCAGCTTTTGCAATATCCAAATCATGATTTCCTCACAGCAACCCCCAGCATACTAAGAAACACAGCCTAGTTGAAACGTTTTATGCGTTGTCCTACCTTGATTGAGCATGCAGATACTGAAGGCAACCACAAGGAGTCGCCAGAGCGCAACAGGGCATGGAAAACATATTTGATAATTAAACCCAAAATCTGGACACTGCTGACCAATAGCAGTGCCTTTAATAGTGCCCCTTGGGATTCTAACCATACAGCCTACTGTCACTTTAACCAACTACGCCTTTCTCTGCACGCCAAAAGTATTCCTAGTATTTATTGTTTTCAACTATTCCGTTTTCTTTTTCTTCAGTGGGTCAGAATGTTTCTTCAGCTTTAGGACATCCCAAGCGGAGCCAGACCAGCGCGGCGGAAAACAACATCAAAGAGGAAGGAGGCGTGCAGCTCCGCAAACCCAACACTCCAGGGGGGCGCATTGTGCTCCCCTCCAGCCCCATGCTGGGCAACGCCACCAACCCCAACAAGGCTGATATTCCCAATGGGAAGAAGGGTGCTCCCACCGTCCCCAACGTGAGTCTATGCTGTTTACATTCCATAGTCTGGGTTACATATGAAGTAGCGTTGAATTCTTTTCCACCTATTGGCGAGTCTGGCCTGAAACGGGATGTACATTTCGTGTTCGTGTATTTCACCCTATAGAACACTGGCTCTGGCGGGATGACCAGGAGAAACACGTATGTGTGCAGTGACAGGAACGCCACAGATCGCCTTTCTGTCATTCCGAACGGGAAAGAGAACAGGTAAGCCATGCCGGGGTAGAGTTTTCATGCCCTCCCTTTACCGTCTTTCTTTATCCGAATACTTTGGGGTGTGGTTACATTCCAGTATGACTGTTAAAACCAGCCCGTCAACACACCCAACTGGCTGGGGCCTGGGCTGACCTAATCCCACAGTCCTCTGGACTTCTATAGGCCATCCATCTTGTTCATGGAAACTTCATTCTCTCTCCAATGTCTCATGGGTGAAATAGACTTTTTGTTAGGAACACACACACACCTCGGTTTCAGAAATGTGTTCGACCCAATAACAAATGTGAGTGATATGCTATTCTGACATTGCACATGTGATGGTCCACTCGTTGTACTGCCCGGTCTTGTCTCATCTTCCCACCGTCCTGCCTGCAGTGTGACAGAGTCTCCTGGCCAGCGGAACCCAGTGGCCTCCACCCACAGCATCACCAGCACCACCACGCCGGACAGACTACGTTTCCCACGAGGCACTGCGAGCCGCAGCACCTTCCACGGCGGCCAGTTGAAGGAGCGCCGCACGGCCACTTACAACGGGCCACCGGCCTCACCCACCCTGTCCAACGACGCCGCGCCTCTTTCCCAGACTCGCAGTCGCGGCACCAGCAACCTCTTCTCCAAACTTACCTCAAAACTCACACGCAGGTAGGTGGGACAGCTCCTCTCACTGTAACCAAGCCCAGATATAGTCGGATATACTCCGATATACTCAGATATACTATACCCAGCTGCTTTTAAATGTTTATGCAGGCTTTGAACCCCTAACCCTTTTATCGTCGGGAATCACAATTCTACTAACAATCGATTGATAGAAAAGCACAAATTATGTAGCCTGGGTGCCGGCTTGAGAAAGAAACAGAATTGTAATTGTTGAAACCAGCAGGTGAGTGAACATATCTCAGATAGGCAGCCAGGCTGCAGTCAGTAATTCTGCAATATCCCAGACCCTATCCCTAACCTGACAGAGGAATAGAAATCCACATCATTGATGATTTAAATCCAACCATCCTGTCGCTGTTCATTCATTTCAAGACTCCAATCATATTTCTTCGATTGTCCTGCCTCATTTTCACTGTTTTTTATGTTTCCTGATTCTCTTGTAGAAACATGTCATTCAGGTTTACCAAAAGGTAGGACCCCTTATTACCTACAGTGTGTGCCATTAATCTGACTAAAACTCTCTTTAAACCAACAATTAGATGACCCAGGACTCAAGCTAACACACTGCTGATAACCTTTGTGCTTTGGGGCTGTGATTGGTCTTACCCTTCTGGTTTCTTCAGGTTTCTTCTGATGAATCATTGTGTATATATGACGTTGGGGACTTGATTTTTGGAATAGTGTTATGTTAGTTCATATGCGTAACCAAGTGGAATCTGAAATTCATTTTAATTGGGGTTTTAATGGCAGCAAGGTCAGTTTCATTTCTAATTTTGTCTGTGAGCGGACGATTGTGTCCTGACTTCTGAGTGACTTTCAGTAGTGAGTCCATACATGTTTATACTGACACAAAGGAATTTAGGATGATGCTTCAATTTGTAATCATTTGCTAATGGATGGCCAGGCAGTTCAGAAATGGTAATTTAGAATTATTGACAAAGGAAGGACTCCCACAACCCTCTCCTCA
This sequence comes from Dallia pectoralis, assembly GCA_029465975.1. NCBI lineage: Eukaryota > Metazoa > Chordata > Actinopteri > Esociformes > Umbridae > Dallia > Dallia pectoralis. The sequence continues at coordinate 6,697,835 of CM055754.1, forward strand.
GAATCTCCTCAGAAATCCTTCTATTCCTCCATCTGATTCAGTGAAACACTGACATCTAGTGGCAACCAGGTGATCTTCATCTTAGGAAGTTGTGCGGCATTTACAATCCTCTCCATCTTTTTCCTACACCATTTTCTTGTCATACATTTCATTTCTCTTCGTTTCTTATTTCTAATCAAATCTTGACAATGATGTGTTCAAGTATAAAAGGACGGAAGTCTCTTCTCTAAGTTGTTGGCAATGAGCCCTCCATTTTTCTTCTCACTCTTCTATTGCTGTGTGCAAATGTCTCCCTGACCTTTCTATACCCTTTAACTTTGGACCTTTCACTGCTTTTCCTCCCCTTCAGGGTCAGTATTGACCCAACCAAACGGCAGACAGCCAAATCAGGGCCTGCCATCCCTTCTGCCCAGGGAGCAAAGACTCTTAGTAAGTCTTCTATCCACCCATCTCTCCTCATCTCCCCGTCCTCTTCCTCCTTGTCATTCTGGCATTATTGGACTGTGATCATGTCTTACATAAAGTTTATTTCTTTCTTACTCTCATGTATCCGTAAAAAAGACATTTTCAGAATCCATCTTTTCTTCCAGATTCAGGAGAAGAAGATATAGAGAGTTGTAGGAAGCTGCACATGGAACCCTAGAGTAAGGGAACATTTCCACCAATATGTCCCCACAAGAGTTAGGCTCAACTCGGTTCTGTGTGGAGAGAACCGACTGGAGTACACACCCGAATATGGTCACATTTCTTTCCTTTCAGTGTTAAACACACACTCCCGGCCTCTAGCCCAGCCTCTAGCCCAGCCTCTTTTCCAGTCTCAGACACAGTCTCAGATCTTTTCCTATACCCCATGCCCCATGCAGAATCTGCTGTCATGCCCATTAATACCATAGCCTCATGGAACCATCCTGATCTGGTAAGCTCAGGTTGAGTTTTCCTAGACCAGTACAGAATGTGAGCCTACAAGATCATAGTAGTTCTATGAGGCCCCTATAAGGAATTCCCTCTAGCCACCGTTAGATTTTATTCAATTCTAGTCTTCATGTTTTATCCCAATACTCATTTAGGACTGTGGAACTAGAATGCAATTGTTAGTTATAATGTGACCCATGTCCTGGTTATCTTTTAAAACAAATGAAAACATATCCGGTGTCACTTGGAGATGGCGAACATGTTGGAGGACCTCTGACCTGCTGCCTTTCCACTTCTGGAGTGCATGAGTCCTCCTAAAGCAACCCCAGTCTGCATGCACTGACCCAAATAGACAACGTGTGTGTCTGGGGGTGTGTGTGTGTGTGTGTGTCTGGGGTGTGTGTGTGTGTGTGTGTGTCTGGGGTGTGTGTGTGTGTGTCTGGGGGGTGTGTGTGTGTGTCTGGGGGGTGTGTGTGTGTCTGGGGGTGTGTGTGTGTGTGTCTGGGGGGTGTGTGTGTCTGGGGGTGTGTGTGTGTGTGTCTGGGGGGTGTGTGTGTGTCTGGGGGGTGTGTGTGTGTGTGTGTGTGTGTGTGTGTCTGGGGTGTGTGTGTGTCTGGCTGGGGTGTGTGTGTCTGGCTGGGGTGTGTGTGTCTGGCTGGGGTGTGTCTGGGGTGTGTGTTTTTGGGGTGTGTGTGGACTGTACTTCCACTGGATTTGTTTTTATGTTTTAGTGAATTTTTTCACGACGCCAAGCTTACCCAAGTTGTCATATCGTCATTCAACACATTTTCATTCCTGTACCCTTTGCTCTTTTTGGTCTGATGAACCAATTTCTTGTGTATTTCCTCTTTTTTTATTTTGTGTTAATGAACCAAGAGAGTTCAAAGTCTCCTTCATTTGATACTTTGAATCGTGCCCGTGTGTTCGCTCTTCAATAATGAGTTAATAGATATTCTGTGCTGGAGTTTATAACTTAGTATGTACCTGTTATTGAACTTTCGATTTACATTCATCTCGTTGTACTCTGTCATCCATGAAATGACAAAATTCTGTCATCAGAAGCCCACATTTGTTTTTTCTCTCTTCTTCTAACCTTGCACTGCTCTGTCAACTGTCAGAGTCTCAACCGAGTTTGAGAGAAACGGTGGATTTGAGGGCTCAAGGTGAGGTGTACATGTTCCCTTTTCAGCCTGATCCTCCTGTGATGAAAGATCAGATTTACATGTATTATCAGTCAACCAGTAGACCCGTCTGCCCATTCCAGGGGGTTAGCGTCCCTCACCTCTAGCCTATGAATGTGGTCCCTGTTGCGACGTAGGCTGTGATTATGTCAGTTCCTTTTGTCGTCCGGATTGAGTTCTTGGTGTGCATGGCGCTTCGCTTCTGTGCTACGTGGCTAACCGTTGATTGCATATTTTGCTAACTCACGTAAATGGCCTAAATGTAAATGTGCTGTCATCAGAATCTTTACTGAAGACCCATTCTAAAAGCCTTTCCCTCTGTGTGTGTCTCTCCTATTAGTCGCCATGTACCTGGGGATCAGAAAGGGGAAAATAAAGACGGTAAACCCCGCTCCCTCAGATTCACTTGGAGTATGAGGACCACCAGCTCCATGGAGCCTTGTGACATTATGCAGGAGATCCGCAAGGTGCTCGATGCCAACAACTGCCACTACGAACAGCCTGAGTGTTTCCTGCTGCTCTGTGTCCACGGCGACGGACATGCCGAGAACCTTGTCCAATGGGAGATGGAGGTGTGCAAGTTGCCCCGCCTTTCCCTCAATGGTGTGAGATTCAAGAGGATATCCGGCTCATCCATTGCGTTTAAAAACATTGCTTCCAAAGTCGCCAATGAGTTAAAACTATGAACAGAAGGGCACAACTATATCTAGAAAGTATTTAAGCTGTACAATCATTAAAGTAGCAGTTCCCAAATGTTTTTAAACAATATACACAGAGTAAGTATTGAATTATTATAATGTAAAGAGTCATGCTTATGGCAATAACTACCAATAACTACAATACAGTATATAATCTGGTCAAGTTGGGCCATCATGCGTTTATGGTTTGTCATGCTGTGAAAATGTAAGAGCGTTTTAGTCTATGATAGTATTTATTTAATCTCATGACTGCATTGTTTTCAGTGTAAATAATAGATTATTCTTTCAAGTTAGCACATTGTTACACCCCATTTCTTTTATATACTGTATTGTTTGAATGTTGATGGAATCCATGTAAAATCTCACAAGGTAAGAATACCAGTGTCTCAATAAAATTGTCTCAACTTGACTCAGGGAATATTTGCGGATTTTACACTGCAGTCAATAAGGGTTTGGAAAGTGACACATGAAGCCGTCTCTGTAGTCCAGCACATTGGATTTGAAATGTACCGAAAGTACTACCTTTAGTTTTACTTAACAATCGTAAATGAAGTGGTGAGATACTACTTGGTTGTGTTTTGCCTTCAATCAGATAATTCTGTGACCTATTAATAGGCATCACCAGATGGGTGACGGGTATCTTACCGGGATTCTGGGCATGTGTGCCTTTGTGTGTATATGCTCAAACGGATTCTGGTCCGAATGTGGATTTGGCTAGTTGGACACATTCCATTTCTAGGCACTAACAGTTAATAGGTTTGTTGTGCTCCAAGGTGAAGTTCAGTTTAATGAGTTGAGGCATACACTTCAGAATAAATCCTACTGCAACATCAATAAACTACAAGCGAGCCAGTTCCAGCCATAGTTGCCCAACAGACAAATTCCAGGTTGGTGTGCCAGTCAAATTTTTTCCCATCGATCTGGTACATGTATATTAGTTCTATCCATAAACATTTCCCAGAACACTGCAGGCTCTTCATTTTTTTTGTTTTCAATGATCCAACTTAGAGGTGCCGTTTTTGCGTTGTTTAGTCCAGGCACTCTGGGTTTATTCATGTTTGTCACCCTGGGCATTTTTGGGTAACCCACTGTAGAAGTCATTCTAGGTCTACAAAGTATTTTATCATTGCTGAGCTCACCAAGACTATGGACAAAAAGTGCAGTGACATCTAATTGGTTCTTCCGATAGATGACAATAACCTGAAATTAATGCTGCGTTCACCATTTCATTTTAAAATCAAGTGACCCAAAACAACATTGTTTCATTGTCCAAACACGAACAGCACCATATGAGAATGTACAACATTAACAGAAATAGAATGGAAACCAATTGGAATCGGTTCAGATCCACTCTCACAATGAAAGAGGACCATAACGGAGTAAGTGCTCTTTAATACAAAGTGCATTCCAGGATGGTGTCAACATTTATTCATATGACAAATTCACTTCTGTGCAGGTACCAGGTCGTCGATAGATTGTTTTTTCTCCAGTTTCTTCTCCATCTCAACTAGTAGTTTGACGCCATCCACAACCATCTGCATCAGTTCCACTTCTGAGAAGCCCAGGCGGTCGGCGTTGGAGATGTCAAAGGTACCACCGACAGCTGCAGTGTCAACTCCACCTGGAAATAAAGAAATAACATTAGATGAGATGACACCATGTTAATCCTGTCAGAGGAATACTACAGCCTTAACGTGTTCACCAACCAACTCATAAGTATATTTTGAGATTAGTTTTACCTGTTCCACGTTTCTGGAGTCTTAGCCTCTTGAGCACCTCCTCGAATTTGGCATGTTTGCTCATGTGAGGAATCTTGACGTGGACTCCGGCACGCAGCCCTGTGCCCAAGTTAGATGGGCAGGTGAGCACGTAACCCAAGTGCTCGTTCCACATGAAGGACGTGCCCTTCGCTTTAAACAGGGATTCGATCTAGGAGAAAATGTGTTTGTCAAACAAAAACAAATGCAAACATTGATAATTGGCAGAACGTTGTTTCACACAAAGGCTTGGGATTGTCAGGGGATTACATTCACACCTTTTTGAGTCCAGTGCAGAAACGGGTGAACACCTCCTTCATGTTGCCTCCCTTCTGCATGGAGATGACACGCAGGTGGTCCTCCTCGTTCACCCAGACTAGGAACGTCTTGGAATCGTTGTGCCTTAGATTAGAATAAAACAATATTTAAATAGATGGACAATGGCTTATAACTATTGTTAATGAAATTCCCTCTGATGAGAGATTATTGAAGGATAACCAATCAAAGTTGACAATCCTTTATTCATGTAAGAGAATGTACAAAGAACTAGAAGTAATGACTTGTAAAAACTAGTGCTACGGAGTATACTTGGAGTTAAGCCAGTACGGGGTCTGTATTATATAAAGTGACACTTTCACAGTCATTACAGAAGGATGAATAAAAAATGTAATTTAAAACAATGAGTGAGCAACATGATACATCTAGGTCCATACTGACACAGTGGGGTAACATAGTTGCAGAGACAGCGGGACATTCATACTGCAAAATGCTTGTTCCCAAATCATCCCATAAAGTTTGAGTCCTGGTAACTACAGGGCCCTTGAATTGACTGGTGGTCAGACCAGGCCATGATTCCCACTCAATTGACCAGTTTTGTTGACTAGCTTTTTTTTGCCGCTGATAGGAGTGAAACACTGGTAGTCTGCTGTAATGGCCCCTCCCTGACCACTGCTGTTCTGCAGACCGCGGTTGTACTGCACCATTACTTGCCCGCCGAGGCCCGCTCGGTTCTTCGTGCTCTCCATCAATGAGCAGTTTCCCAAGGCAAGACTGCCAGTAAATTGATGTTTAATGCAAATACTGCATGTCTTACCAGATCCCCCTGGCATCGGGCCAGTCCCGGGCCATGCCAGATGCCAGCAAAAGAGGAGACACGGGCTTGTCAAACAGGAAGTGATCGTCGATCAGCTGCTGCTGCTCAGCATCTGTCATGTTCTTCAGGGCATAGTACTTCCCCTTCAAGTCGCCAGACAGTGAATCCAGAGCTGCAGAGAAAAAGACGTGTAAAGTACACTGGCTTTGTCCGAACTCACTGGATGAGTAAATGTGCAGTTATCACTACATGGTTTTAATAATCGAATTCAATGCAAGGTCGGGGTTAATGCCATTGCAATTAGAGTTCATTAAGAAATTGCATGGCATTTACCATTCTCTTCTATACTATGAAATTAAGAGAATTAATTATTTAGTGTGAATATTTGTGTACTTCCTGATTTAATCCAAGTGACCTTCATTTTATGGCACGCCTTTCCTTTTAGTAAAACAAATATTTTAAGTTCCCCACAAGAGGGAGCCCTGTGCTGAACATTAATTTGGCAAGGAGCGGCAATCATTTTTGGCTGGCATCCACAGATTCAACTGCAGGTCGGTCGTCTGCAACGTAGGTTTAATTGTGGACTACCACAACAGCCTTCTCTCTACTATTAAAGTAGAAATCAGTTCTCTTTTTAAATGTCGTTTTTACAATTCACATTTTTGCAAATGGGGTAAAAACATTGTTTCGAAAAACCCGTCAAGTCCATTCTTTGGTCATTTTCTTTGACATTCACTTAATGTACCTTCGACAGACATTTTCTCAACAGCCCTTCGTTCTCCCCGGCTACAGTGCGGGGGCAGGCAGAACCCACGGATGCTCCTGCCTGTTCGAACACGAGAGCTGAGGACGTAGTTGGGGTCTAGGTCATCTCCACCCTGCAAAAACAGAACGGTCCCTCAGGTTCGACTGTTCAAAATGAATTCCAGGCCACAGTCAATCAGGGGTACCCATTTAGAGGGCAGTACCTTTAGGTTGGCTGGGTTGAGGTCGGTCTTGTGTTTGTCTGTAGGCTTGTATCCTCCATGTCGAGCCATGACGATGGGATCCAGTAGCTCTTTAAAGACCTCGTACGTCTCCTCGTCTCCGGCCACACATCCCACAGTCATGATGAAAGGGTGGCCTAGAAACAAAAACAAAACATTCGATGGAGTCAATTAAAATACATTTAAGGACAACAGCTTAAACAGAAATATCTTAAGCTTTTTCATGAAGGCGACTAATTTCATCAACCTCGATACAGGTAGAGTAGACAAACTTCTGACATGTTATTTTTACCAGGACTGGCAACCGCCATCTGTAGGACCTCAACTAAGGTGAAGCCTGTGGGGGTAAGAGTCTATATTCGGTGTACAAATCCAGGGTTAAGACCTTAGATAAGTGGTTGTTGTGTTTGAGGTTGGGATAATAATCCTGAGATTACCTCTTGATAGCCAGTTTGGTCAATTTATCATTAATGAACAATTATATATAATTTGTGTGTATGTATGCATGCATGCATGCATGCATATATATATATATATATATATATATATATACATACATACACATATATACACATGCACACACACACACTCAAACACAAACTATGTTTATGCATATGGAAACGATAACACTCTGCATCTCCGTTCACCACAGAGTTAACCAAGCTATATGCACACTAGTTACTACAACGACCATATTGACACTAATTGAGATGACAGTCTATAATGACGTATGAAGTATTCAATGGTTGACCTACAAGCAGCACTTTACTAAATAATCCCTGCGTCAGAAGTTAAATAGCCATCTGAAATAGACGCCCCGTTTAAGTCTGTTATGTTATCCTTCAATTTGGCAACCTTACGTTGGGATATCTATTAGCAAGGTTAGGTCACTGTGCAGTGTGCAGAACATTTGGCTTGATTACCTGGGTTATCAATCCCGGTTTGGATGACATCATCCAATGTAAATCCACTGGGTGTTTGTTTGCTCCTCAGTTGCTCGTAGAGGGCAGGGGTCAAGACCTTGGCCATATAGTTGTTGTGCTTGCAGAGATCTGGGTACTCCTCACTAGACTTGAACTTCATCTTTAGTTCATTGTGGGTATTTCCGAACGGCATAGCTGATTCCTGGATTTAACATCAAGTAGAGGGAGACATGTGTCTTACTATAACGACCAAACACGATTTATATATACGTGAATGCACAGATTGAGACACCACGCTGTAAATCGCATTGAACTACATTAGACTCAGAGGAACATTTTAAAAAGGAAAAACAAGACCAAGAGGCGCGGACTTGTGGAATTCCAGGAAAACTCCAACCATTGCCAGCAGCGGTATTCCATCATACTCTTACAGGGCAAAACTAGTCTGGATCTGTTAAGAGATACAAATCACCCACCATAAACTAGATCACAGCCACACCTAAACAACATTGTTTACACTGTTGTCGACATTTCCTGGAATTGGAACACATCTGTACAGTGAAGCCCATATCCTACTGTACACTAAAACCTGTCTAGTCGTGTTTTAACCAAAGATAATGTTGAATGAATCATTTGCTATATGGTCGTCTTGGAGCTAAAACGAATGATTTTTAGACATGTCATCCTCGAGCTAGCAGACGTGGTCCTACCTGCTGCAGAGGCTAGTCACTACTGGAAAAAAGACACACGATCCCTATTAGTCCGACCGTGGCGCGTAATAACTTGGGTTATTTGCTCTTCAGTGGCGAACGTTTCAGGAGCTCGTTCTTTATAGTAGGGGAACTCGGCTCTCATTGGTCGGCATTGGGCAGCGTTCATTCTAGTGGACAGTTTTCTAGTGAACGTTTCAGGAGCTCGTTCTTTATAGCAGGGGACCTCGGCTCTCATTGGTCGGATTGGGCAGCATTCATTCATTTACACCAGTTTTGTATGTTATATCGATATCATTAAAAAATGACGTCGTTTTTAACCATTGCATTTACTTTTTAATAATAACAATAATAACTATGACAAAAATTAAATAAAAATATTACAACTTTTTTTTAACAATTAAAACATAATTAAATACAACTAATGATTTTATATATGTGTGTATTATTTATAAGTTGTAATTTTAATTGTTTATTTAAAATACAGTTTGTTTTAACAAATATTAAAACGTTTTTTTGTCATTTAAATTCCCTGATAAGTAACCAAAGAATGTAAATGCATTGAACTAACTGAACTGAACAAAATAGATTGCAATTGTTCTAGATTATTATGCAAACAGCACTAATAATGTGAACGTTTTACATTTAATTCATGTTATGCATTTTTAAGAAAAGATACGTCATCAAATCGAGACATCAAATCGCCGGGGTTGGAAACCGTGGCGCATTTCCGACTTTTCACAGATCTGAGCATCATTTGAACCGCCTTATTCATTGGTGTACATGTTCATCAAGTCTGTCCTGATTCAGTCAGTCTCTGTGCTCAAATAAATCCACGTGTGAGCTCGACGCATGTGAAGTTAAACAGCAAGTACATGTTAACATTTTCCCTGTAGCTAATGTTCCATTTAATCGCCAACCTCCTGATTTCTGAGTTTATTTCAAATGCCTACTCCACTTTTCCTTGTTAACTTGATCAATTGAGTTTAGTTACATTTGTTAATAAGCTGGCTACATTTGGTAGTTACTAGTTGAGTTGGGTGAGCGTTTTGTAGCTAGCAACTGAAGATAGCCAACTAATGTCTGTGAAGTTATCTCGTTATCTCTCTGAAGTTGGAATCTGTCTCGGTGCCTAAATCAACCTAAAGGTGAATAATTAGCATCAGACAAATTAATATGTATCGATAACATTTAACGTTTATACCCTTTTTGAATATCTAGCAACGTTGGAAAGCCATCGTTACAGTAACAGCTAGTTAACATTATATCCATGTAGGTATATGTTTGTAATAGGTAATTTAGGAAATCAACTCCTTAAAAAGCACATATACCTACTTATTTTCACCTACACTTTTTCAGCGTGCAGAACGGTAATGGCTAGTAGGTTGTCAGTTAAATTACTGATGTAATGTATTACTCTGGAACTATTATTATTCGAAAATAAACGAATTAAACTATTTGTTTTTAAACAAAATCTACTGTTGTCACTAGTGCTTTTGCACGTGCTAATTCTCGAATGAGTTGAAATTAAACAAACCCATTCTGTCTGTCTGTCTTTGACAGAGTATTATGTACATTTTCAACTTGCCAAAAGGCTGAAATTATATTAGTTAACATATGAGCCCGTCGCCTGATGGCTGCTGGAGGCTTTCGTTTTTATGCATTGTTCTGATTATTCACTTGTTTCCACTTTGTCTGGTAACATCTTTTCAGTAACATCTGGATCTAACCCTTCAGTTTGGTTCCTCATTGGTTTGTAGACCTGGCTCTGTCATCAGGCAAGACCAATCATGAGTTTTGTGGAGTATTCGGAGTTCATCCAGGAGGGAGATGTTGTCATTGTGTTCCTGGGTCATGACTCAATGATGCAAGTCAAGGTGGAACAGGGTGCACAAACACAAACACGCTACGGGGTCATCCGCCACTCTAAAGACCTAATAGGCCAGCGCTTTGGAACTAAGGTCACCTGCAGCAAAGGCGGCTGGGTCTATGTGCTTCACCCCACCCCTGAGTTGTGGACCCTCAATCTGCCCCATCGTACTCAGATTCTCTACACAACAGACATCGCTAACATCACCATGATGCTTGAGCTCAAACCCGGCTCTGTCGTCTGTGAATCAGGTAAGGGGGACCGAACCAAATGTCTTCAAACTCTGCGAGTGGGTTAACGTGTATGAGAGCATTGGTGATTTAAAGAATGTCTCCCAAATATGAAGTGGAATTAATTGAATAACTGCGTATGGCATATGGCATACTGAATTGATTCGATTTTTCATTCAGAAAGATATGGTGGTTGAATTCTGTAATGCGAGTGGGACCATACACATTTGGCGAAATGTGACACCAGATAAAAGAGACACCAGATAAAAGTTGTAAGAGCTGAGAGAAATGGCCGTTCAACGTCACACTTTTGGTGACTTATGCGCATTTTCTTTCCTGTGGTTCGACATCCCATTTCTTACACCCAGCATGCTTACAGGTGTCAAATTCTACCTCGCTATTTTTATTTACATATTGAGCATTACTGTCATTTGTTGAATAAAACTATGTTCTTGTTCAGTAGGCTTTCCTTGACATCAATTCAGACTGCACGCCTGATTCATTTAATCAAATACTTGATGAATAGTTAACTCATTGACTCAGGTCACAGGTGTTCCAGTTTAGGGTTTAAACAAATTATATTGAAATATCTATTGAGGCCCAGATATATTGGAAAATATGTCGCAGTGCTCTCTGAAAATGTCCTCAAGGAGTTTTATAGTGGTGTTTACTCTGCACAAAGGCTGAGGCAGCACTATAATGTACCATTGCATGTTGAGTAATTTTTTTTCACCTAAATTAGTAATGAAAGACCCCTTAACATACCACCCTGAAAACATGACGGATCATGGACGCTTAGTAACCAACTATTAGATACTTCACTACCTGCTGATACATTACATGCTTTTGCTCGTCCACCCGCCCTATGATCCTTGGTTTGTCCGGAGTGACTTTGTGAATGAGCTATGCAAATACGCAGTTGCTTGATGTCATTATCAGTTGGCTGTCCTTAACACAACATGTGTTGTAGAATTAAAGCACAGTCATCTTGTGGAGTCACCTTGTAGCTGAAGCTGCACTAAAGTTTTCCAGAGGACAAGGTCTCCTGGTATGTTCTGCTGATGTTTGCCCAATGACTTGGTCTCCTGTTATGTTCTGCAAATGTTTGCCCAATGACTTGGTCTTCTGGTATGTTCTGCTAATGTTTGCCCAATGACTTGGTCTTCTGGTATGTTCTGCTAAAGTTTCCCAGAGGACAAGGTCTCCTGTTATGTTCTGCTAATGTTTGCCCAATGACTTGGTCTCCTGTTATGTTCTGCTAAAGTTTGCCCAATGACTTGGTCTCCTGTTATGTTCTGCTAATGTTTGCCCAAAGACTAGGTAACCTGTTATGTTCTGCTAATGTTTGTTCAAGGACACGTTCTCCTGTTATGTTCTGCTACTTTTAATCCAGTTATGTTCCTCTTTACTGACCAGGCTCCATCCATGTGCCAGAAATGTAATAGAACACTTGAAAGGAGAATATTATTAGGCTGTTTTCATTAACACCGGCGGTAACTTCACATGCTAATGAGTGTTTATTATTTGGATTGTGTAAAGAAGACGATGCCCAACACAGTGTTTAGGTGGCACCCTTGTAGGCACTGAGTGAGTAAACGTGATGATGGGGAGAGAGCTTTTGTCTTGCCAGTCATCATCAGGAGGCAGAGATCTCTATTGTCTTTTAGTGGTCGCCATGCATTTGTTAATCCATACTCACACACACACCTCTTTATATATCCCTCACACTTTCTTTCAGTTGTGTCTCACATAACTGGTTTTTACAATAAACGGGGCTGTGACCTGATTCTCAATGAGCTTTGTTTAACCTCTGGAGTTATGTTTGTATAGTTACCAGTGTAGATGGCGTGCCTTCTGCGTTTGGTATTTCATTGGTCAGTTACTGCATGTTTTGGATACATGAGATTTCCATATGTTTCCATAGTGATAAGGGTTGTCATTGTAGTACATCACGCATACAGCTGGGAAAACAGTGTGGAAACTGCCCGGGCATGGGTAATAGCTTTAATTGTACCAGTCACACGCCGTATCAGATTACTTAGTGAGAAGTCTATCTTATCTTTCAGACCAGAGTAACACACATTAAAGGTCCAGCAGAGATGCCAGTGATGGCGCCTCTCTATGCCGTCGGCCCCGCTGCTTTACCCCTGGTTTTGACATCTCGTAACCGGTTGGTCGAACACCATGGCGTTTAGCAAGTCAATGTAACTCTGTGGGGTAACATTGCTCCCATTGTTGCCATGCTAACTAATGTAGCCAGTGACGCAATGTCAGGAGGGAGAGCAGGAAGGCGCGCACTGTGGCCCATCTCCATGACCCCCTGCCCCAACTGCATGTCACTTGATCCCTTTAGACTGCATCAGATACAACAGTGGTGATTGTTGTCACATGACCGCCGTAGATTTCGCTGTTCCTTTGAAGTATGCACATCACTGAAACATGCGCCTTGTAGAGATCAATCAGTCATGGTGATATAATAACATGAATTTGCAATTTGTTTTCATGTCAGATGTGAAAGCCCCAGCCGTTTAGGACACTTGTCAATCAGTCCCCGTGGTTTCTGTTGTAGGTACGGGCAGCGGGTCTCTGTCCCACGCCATCCTGCGTACCATCTCTCCCACGGGCCACCTCCACACCGTGGAGTTCCACCAGCAGCGTGCCCAGAAGGCAGCGGAGGAGTTCAGGGAGCACCGTGTTGGCCATCTGGTCACCGTCCGCAACCAGGACGTCTGCAAGGAGGGCTTTGGGGTGATGGGCGTGGCGGACGCAGTTTTCCTGGACATCCCCTCCCCCTGGGAGGCCATCCAACATGCCAGTAATGCCATGAAAAAGCAGGGTAAGGTGTGTGTGTGTGTGTGTGTGTGTGTGTGTGTGTGTGTGTGTGTGTGTGTGTGTGTGTGTGTGTGTGTGTGTGTGTGTGTGTGTGTGTGTGTGTGTGTGTGTGTGTGTGTGTGTGTGTGTGTGTGTGTGTGTGTGCACATCTTAGCGGGATCCAGTGTGAACATTCACTGGGCTTTAAAAGCACATCTTAGCGGGATCCAGAGAACATTCACTGGGCTTGTCCACATTAGAATCCCATCCAGCAGAAGTTCTGTGTTGTGTTCTGTACCATGGACATGGGTATTGATCTGGGCAGCAGAAGTTCTGTGGTTGTGTTCTGTACCATGGATATGGGTATTGATCTGGGCAGCAGAAGTTCTGTGGTTGTGTTCTGTACCCTGAACATGGGTATTGATCTGGGCAGCAGATTAGTCATTCCCTCTCGCACTGATGCAGAATCAAGTGACCTGAATAAAGAGCATGCTTTGATCTCCATGGAGACCCAGACCCACAGTGCAGTGGGGGGGGCAGGCCTGGGCAAGTTGGTGGCTCAGTGGTGTGATCAGTATGTACGTCCATGTGTGGGACGTGAACGGGTTATGCATGTATTTCCATCATAGCCTCAGCCTAGCCCTCGCCTAGCACACCAACATACTGTGTCTCGGGTTTTATATCATTTTTATTATCGTGAGCTGCTTAATACGAAGGTCAATTTTAAAGGTATGCTTAAATAAGAAATGGAATGTAGGACAGGGAGTTTAGCTAATGCTGACAGGCGCCAGCTGTTTCCAGTCCTCTGTGCTGTGTTAGACCACTCACTACTCCCTTTTATGGTTCCACTTCTGCATATTACTGTAGCTGTCTGACTCACCCATTACACACACACACACACACACCCACACACACAGCAACAGAGCCTCAAGCAAATGGCCAGATATCTGGATGTTGAATCGGTCTGGTTACCATACTGGGTTATGTACTGTAGGAACTAGTTGTTTGAGTCTCCTTTAGGCAAGGCACTATTGATCTGCCTTTGTTTGGGCTCAGAGACCTGCTCCTTCTATGGCCCTCTCTTTCTATCTCTGACACTATGTATCTGTGACCCTGTCCTTCAGCCAAGGGTGTCCAGTAGTGTTGACCAGTCCAGTAGATGGTGTCCTGTAGTGCATATTTGAGCTTTACATGCTCCAGTACCAGGCTTGTGTATCCACAAGTAAGGGAGAATGTGGCACATGGGGTGGTGGAAACCGTGTTTCCCTCCTATATGTAATTCTTCAAATATGTAGCCCGCCCTGTCCTCTGGTTGCCAGGAGACTTGGAGCTGATGTGCTGAGTGTTTAGAGGAAGGCTGGTCTTAATTATAAGTGGAACATCCGTTCTCGGAGACATTGGTTGTTGTGTAATAACACAGCTTAGTTTTCTTCCTCAGCTGTGTTCGTCACTTACTGGTTCATTCTTGGACACATTCTTTCAGTAATATTACATTTACAATCTCATGACACCATAACAGTGAGACTTGAGCTTTTAAACTATTCCTAATATGTGCCAGGGTTAAATCAGACCAGCGTGTAACGGGTTTGTGATAGAAATGTAAACAGTGTGTGTCCTAGTCTGCATATCATTGTGTCTACATATTATTTTTTTAATACCGGTTGGATGTGAGGATGTGTGTAGTTTTCAATGGCGACAATTGTCTTCAACACAGGGTTACCTCAGACAGTGCCCTTACTCAAGCAATTTTAAGATGTCGGGTCTCATTCCTTGATGTTGTATTTGGCAGAGGGGCAGAAAAATCTGTTAGTGATTCCGTGTCTGTTTCTCTGGATACATTATCCTGGCCAAAAGGCAGGCCCATACAAACAAACTCACACACACATTTTCCACCTTAGAGCCATAGTGCTGTACGTTTAGATTTCTGGACCTGCTCCAACCCCTTTACTCCATCTGCCCAGAAATTCCACTCTGTTAACCAGCTTTGGTCTTGCTGGAAATGGCACACACCAACACGAATAAGTGTGTGTGCGCGTGTGCGTGCCGTGCATACCTCTGTTTCTGACTTTTGCCTTTGTCACTTTATGGCAGCCTGGTTTTAGATAATGTATGTTTTTAAGTGTTCAATAGCTTTAAACAGCTATCACACACGCTTCGGATTTGTGTGGTCGACAGCCCAAGCACCAATAGCTTCACATCATCTGCTTTTTTCAATCAGCCATTGGTCAAATTGGTCATTACCATAAGAACTAGAATTTCCTATGAGCAACCAATGTTGTGATCGTCTAAACCGTAAACACTGATGTCATATGTGATGTCTTACTTTGAGCCTTTTAAATGGTTCACTTAGATTTCTCCATGTTCAGCATAACACACAGGAATAATTATATGTTTAGGATTGGCTCCTAAATTCGAGAGATGTTCTTCCCAGCATAGGAATCCAGTTCAGAACCAGAGTCTCTCTTTTCGCTCTAAAATGTATATGATTCTGCAAAAGCTCCATTAGGGAGACAGAAGTTGGTGAAATTCAAACCAATAAAATGCAAACTTTCCATCTTGTCTTCTCTATTAATTGAATCTTTTTCCACCCTGTCTGTCTGTCTGTCTGTCTCCACCCTGTCTGTCCCCACCCTGTCTGTCCCCACCCTGTCTGTCCCCACCCTGTCTGTCCCCACCCTGTCTGTCCCCACCCTGTCTGTCTCCACCCTGTCTGTCTCCACCCTGTCTGTCCCCACCCTGTCTGTCTGTCTGTCTGTCTGTCTGTCTCTCTCTGTCTCCATCCTGTCTGTCTGTCTGTCTCCACCCTGTCTGTCCCCACCCTGTCTGTCTGTCCCCACCTGTCTGTCTGTCTGTCTGTCCCCACCCTGTCTGTCTGTCTCCACCCTGTCTGTCTCCACCCTGTCTGTCCGTCTGTCTCCACCCTGTCTGTCTCAACCCTGTCTGTCCGTCTGTCCCCACCCTGTCTGTCTGTCCCCACCCCTGTCTGTCCCCACCCTGTCTGTCTGTCTCCACCCTGTCTGTCCGTCTGTCTCCAACCTGTCTGTTTCCACCCTGTCTGTCTCCACCCTGTCTGTCCGTCTGTCTCCACCCTGTGTGTCAATTTGTCTTTATCCCGTCTCTCTGCAGGGGGCCGTATGTGCTCCTTCTCCCCGTGTATTGAGCAGGTACAGAAGACATGTGAGGCGCTGTCTGAACATGGTTTCCTGGAGATCAGCACTATGGAAGTTCTGCTGAGGGTCCATGACGTGCGTTCCATCTCACTCCCCCTACCAGACTTTGGCCCTGACCAGCTCCTGGAGTCCCCCACCAACACCCCAGTCCCCATAAATGCCTCTGTTCTCTGTAAGACGACCACGCCCCCCAGGGAGATGGCAGGGCACACAGGCTACCTCACCTTTGCCACCAAACCCCGGATGTAAAGGACTGACTGGTTGGAGGTCGTAGAGACGGTTGTCTGTGGGTCTAGGAGGCTGCAGGTCTAAATACAGAGCTGATGACTTGACACCTATCTTAGGTTGGCTGGAAAATCTCTGCTCACAGAGGGATGTACAGTATTTTCCTTCCTCTCGTCTCCACAGCTAAAACTAGAATCCACAGCTGACATACTCTTGGAATTTTCCACTGTTTTCAGCTTTTCTAATGTGTTTAGTAGTCTTCAATACTTGCACTCAACGCACACTCAGAGGAGTGAAAAGTTAAAGTACTCACTTGGGTTCACTTAGTATTTTTCACATGTGTGCAGATACTCAAACAGTGTTGGGAGAAGGGAAAGCTACACGAGGTTCTAGGAATTGTCATCTGATTGCCGAGGGTCTCAGGTACACAGCTCTGAAGAGCAGCCTATGTTCTCTGTTAGCCAGTCGTATGTAAGCACTCATCATGCCACCAATATGTTCTTGCTTTAGTTAGTTATTTTAATTTTTCAATTGGCCTTATTTGTTTGTTGTTAATGTTGGCCTTATTATGTTGATTAAATAGAATAAAGGTGGATATAATGGCTTGATTTCTCTGCCCTGTTTCGTAATTCAATTCCACTAAGGATTACTCGTACTCTACTTCCCATTGTCTTTAGCTCGTTCTGGTGTAAGTTTTTATGAATATATGCTCCGGGATGCTACTGTCATTATCACTAGCAGATGGCTGTGGCACCCGACCAAAAAAGGCAGAGAAATGGCAGCCATTCCAGATTCTGAGGAGGTGTGGATGTGCTCCAGAGTCCTCTCTCTCCCTGTGTGGGTGCGGGGAGGGGGGCCGCTCACTATTGTAGTTTAGGTGAAAAACTACGATTATGGACGTTGTTGTCATCACATGAGACAAGTCAGTTTTTACAAGTCACAAGGAAAAATCAAGAGATAACAGTGTAGTCATTTAATACTTACAGATTTGCTTGAAATCCCCCAACCGTCAGATTGGAGTTGGTTATAACCAGTCTTGTGTAACCGACCTGAGGCCCAGTGTTATCAGGCTGTACCAAGCAGGACCGGGTCTAATCTGGAGACAGACGCTGGGAATAGATTCTCTGAGCCCCTGGACATGCAGCTTCCTATCAGCTTGTCACCTGCCTTGTGGAGCTGTGATACAGGGCAAGCATAAATACAAGGGGGATTGAGGGGAGACCTCTTATGGCACGGAGCCAGCAGGATTGATACAGCACTCATTAGTGTGGGACCCAGGAGGTGGAGGAGGGGAGGCCTCTTATGGCATGGAGCCAGCAGGATTGATACAGCACTCATTAATGTGGGACGGAGGAGGTGAGGCCTCTTATGGCATGAAGCCAGCAGGATTGATACAGCACTCATTAGTGTGAGAATAGGGTGAGTCTTGCCCATAAATATTCAAAATTAGCATAGACAAACTGAGGAATGCGGATGTTTGGGGTCCATGTACAGAAATAGTGTTTTAATTACACTGTTTTACTATTGAACAAGTTCCGACAGCTCCTGTTTTGCAATGTACAGTCAGACACAAACGTTTGAACACACCTCTTTCAAAGGAATTTCTTTAGTTCTATTATGTTCTACACTCTAAATTAATACTGACATTACAACTATCAAATAACAACAAAGAAATGAACTGATTAATGTACATTTCATTAGCCACCTTTTGGCAGCTTTGCACACCAGGTTAATATGGATAATTTTAATGAACAGATATGGCATTGTTAAAAGTTAGTTTGCTAAGTTTATTTTAATGTAAGATTTGTAATGCGTTAGTGTGGAAATACAGAGTGTGACACGGTAGGGAGAGTATCCAGAACAATACTGTCCATATTCAGTCCGGCATTACTTTAAGAGATGAGGGTTTATCAATCCGGAAATGTGTGCCAATGCAAAAAGTATCGAGCGTAATGTGTTCAGTCAACCACTGAGTAGAAGTAAGTGCTTATGCATATGTAAAAACACTTACTATATTGTGTTGTTAGCTGCTTGGTGTGGAAGCAACTTAATGTGTTTTTGTGGGTACTGTCAGAAGGGAAATGGAACATAGGAAACAAGTCTATAAATAGGGCACACGAAGTTGTAGTCATATATTTGTCATAGAGAAGTCTCAACCAAATGAAGAAAAAAAGGAACAGTCACGATCTCACGAGGCACAAGAGTGTACACCCGTTCTACAGTGGTTTAGTGTCTGCAACATCCGGATATCACGCCTAGGAGTAGTGGCAGATATAAACGAAGATTAGTGTCAGTAACGCACAACACACACAAAGTTATATATCATGTTGATTTTTAGTGTTGCCTTCCAGTCAAACATTAAGTTACTAGAAACAGTATGTGGACAAATTACTTGTACAACTGTATACAGTATGCAGTTTAAATAAGATTTAAAAAATATATTCTCTAGTGCAACAAAAGAAAGCTAATATAATGGTAATATTAGAGGCTAACTCTGACTGTATTTGAGGAGAGACATCTCAATACACCAATATAATGTATTTTGAGATAGTAGAAATAAACCTTTATGAGTTGCAGTTTAAGTGCAGATGTGTGTATGGCCAAAACAATTCAGAATGATTACTGAGAGTCCATGTAATGGTTTGTAGGTTAGCAAAAAAAAAAAAAGTGTTAATTTAGTGTTTCATCCAGATAGTCGTAGAGAAGAGCATTGGACTTGTCTTATGTTGAGAAGAAACAAAGGTGATATCAAAAGAGAGATCAGAATCTGAAGTAACGGATATTCCATATCATTCAAGTCATGATTTACTCCAGATTACAGTGGTAGGGTTTTGAAGGTTACTACATGTTCAGTGCCAACGTAAGGTTTTGCAGTGTGTAATTATAGTATCTACACAGTGGCTGCAAACACTTCAGCTATAAAAGCAAATATCGTTTTCTGTCCTTCACCAATTTCTTTACACAAAAATGATTAAATCACCATACAACAAACAACTCAGTAAATCCAGGTCAAGCACGGCAAATTAAATTATGGGCTAAAATGAGAAATTAATCAAATGTATTTAATAAAGTATATGTGTGTGTGTGTGTGTAGATTGTATATTCTTGTATACAATCTACACACCCCTGCCAGGTTTTTTTGTGATGTGAATAAAAGAGACCAAGATAAATCTTGTCAGAACACTATTAATGTGACCTATAATGTGAACAATTCAATTGAAAAACAAACCAACATTTTTCAGGGGGAAAATAATAATAAAACCTTACAATGACCTTCTTGCATAAGTGCGACACCCTCCTATAAGTGGGAATGTGGCCGTGTTCAGAATTCACCAATCCCTTTCAAACTCATGTTAAATAGAAGTCATTACACACCTGCCATCATTTAAAGTGACTCTTGATTAATCACAAATTAAGGTCAGCTGTTCCAGTAGGATTTTCCTGACATTTTCCCAGTTGCATCTCAGTGCAAAAGCCATGGGTTAGAGAGCTTTCAAAGTATCAGATGGATCTCATTGTGGAAACATATCAGTCAGGAGAAGGGTACAAAATAACTCCGAAAGCATTAGGTATACCATGGAACACAGTGAAGACAGTCATCTCCAAGTGAAGAAAATATGACACAAGGGAGACATTAACAAGAATTGGACATCCCTTCAAATTTGCTGAAAAAACGAGAAGAAAACTGGTCAGGGAAGATTCCGAGAGGCTTACAGCGACACTAAAGGAGCTGCAATAATTTCTGGCAAGTACTGGCTGTGTGCTACATGTGACAACAATCTCCCATAGTCTTCATATATTGGCAATGGGTAGGGTGGCAAGACGGAAGCCTTTTCTTACCAAGGAAAACATCCAAGCCCGGCTGAAGTTTGCATAAACAAATATCATGTCTCCCAAAAGCATGTGGACAAATGTGAAATGGTCTGATGAAACCAATGTTGAATGTTTTGGCCATAATTCCAAAAGGTATGTTTAGCGCAAAAACAACACTGCACATTACCCAAAAAAAGCAATTTTCCCATAGTGAAGCATGGTGGTGGCAGCATCGTGCTTTGGGACTGTTTTTCTTCAGCTGGAACCGAGGATTTAGTCAGGGTGACAAAAATGGCGTATCGCCTGCCGACCGGCAACAGTAAATTACCAAATTAACTGCAATAGGTTATGATTGCCCTTATTTAATTAAAAAACTGGGTCAATGACCTAACCAAATGACCGGAAGTCTCGTTTCCAGACATTTTGTTATCTGGTTGAATCTCTGGTAGCTGTAGCGGTAGCATTAGCCTATAACTTTCGTATGTTGCATACTATAACTCCATAAAACCTTGTCACTTACCAAGTTGTGGCCATTTTGTCCTCCTTTCCGGTTATGTGTGTTAATTAGGAAGGATGTAGAACTTCAATTCATAACTTGTTTGTTTATTGGCGGTACAGAAAACGACACAGTAACTTTTCGGCATGATGGTCACTTGTATTTCAATTAGCGACAAGGCAATTTTTTCCCCCACGAGCAGAATTCACCTCACGTGACGGGGCGCTCCCGAGGGGCGTTCTCAGACCAATCGTCTGTATTTATACACTGTATGATGTATTTTATAACTTGATCATATTCCTGAACACCACTATTAGATACTTAAGGACATTACCCACTTGAATTGATCAAGTTTAAATAACATGTTTATTGGAGTGTCTGACAGAGTTGACACAGTGAAAGTTATGAAGTGAAAAAATTTACATTTTCAAGTGTTACATTTTTTTCCCCTTGAATGGTTGGTTAGCTTATTACCTTTATCTATAAAAATAAATAAATTTCAAATTAATGTAGTATTAAAATGAAAAAAGGTTTACTTAAAACTTATTTTGTCTCTAATCTCAAGAATCAGTGAATTATTTCAATCTTTTTTAATGCATAAAGTCTTATAGAATGGTCCAGGTCAAATGCATGACCAGTCTGACAGGGACACTCGGGAGCAGTGAGATTTAGGTGGCACCCAGCTGGTGTCCTACTATGATAAAGCAAGTAGTCTCCATTGTATGATCTAACCTTAGTCACTCATGCAGCCTGTGGCCCAGATCCAAGCAGGGCAACTCAGGTTAATGGAATGATTTAATAAGCAGGACTGCATTACATTGGCTCGGTGATTAGAGACGGTAACCTGCTGTGACTTGGCTATGATAAGATCCTGACTCTGTGCCGGGGTCGAGTGGGGTTGTTATCTGGGACTGGTTGCACCAGTCGAGCTAGTAACAATGACTACCAAAATAAAGGATGAGCTAGTAACAATAACTACCAAAATAAGTGATGAACTAGTGACAATAACTACCAAAATAAGTGATGAACTAGTGACAATAACTACCAAAATAAGGGATGAACTAGTGACAATAACTACCAAAATAAGTGATGAGCTAGTGACAATAACTACCAAAATAAGGGATGAACTAGTGACAATAACTACCAAAATAAGGCATGAGCTAGTGACAATAACTACCAAAATAAGGCATGAGCTAGTGACAATAACTACCAAAATAAGTGATGAGCTAGTGACAATAACTACCAAAATAAGTGATGAGCTAGTGACAATAACTACCAAAATAAGGGATGAGCTAGTGACAATAACTACCAAAATAAGTGATGAACTAGTGACAATAACTACCAAAATAAGTGATGAGCTAGTGACAATAACTACCAAAATAAGGCATGAGCTAGTGACAATAACTACCAAAATAAGTGATGAGCTAGTGACAATAACTACCAAAATAAGTGATGAGCTAGTGACAATAACTACCAAAATAAGTGATGAGCTAGTGACAATAACTACCAAAATAAGTGATGAACTAGTGACAATAACTACCAAAATAAGGCATGAGCTAGTGACAATAACTACCAAAATAAGTGATGAGCTAGTGACAATAACTACCAAAATAAGGGATGAGGTAGTGAGGTGGGCACTTAATCCAGCAAACCGTTTTCTGGACATTCTTAATGGAGTACTTTAATGCTGATTTGAGATGTAAACGGACACAGGCTAATCTGGGTGTATTATCATCAGTCACTTCTCAAGGCTTCTCGGTGTTTCCTACTATCAGAGTTGATTCTTTGTTCCCTCTAGCGCAGACGTCATGGCAGTCAGCTGAGCTGGAGAAAACGGCACATTTATTTAACCATTTTAGTAATAGCACAGAACTCTGTTACTGTAACTACTGACCTACTATTTTAGTTTCCAGGGTTACTATACGAAAAAATCCACACTCAGTTCCTTCACACAAAAAGGTGAAGACAGTTTATCTAGTAACCAAGAAAAATATGTGCATTACCACTTCAGAACACAAGCCGATATACAGACGACGGTGAGAGTGATAATCTCAATTAGCCAATTGGCTATCGAACAATGATGTGAACTGTGTTAGAAAAGCGTACTTGCTGCGATGTTTGAAACAGCTTTAAGCGCAATCATACAGGTTGTGCAAATAATGCCATTGTGCTTTTACTTTGAATCCAAGGTCACTGTTTGATATGGTTTCACTATCACATAAATAAATAGGGAAGATAAGTGATAATAAAGTAATCGTGTCAGGCATATAACCTGCCACTTACATCATATACAGTATGGTTAATTATTAAACCAGCCATAAAGTGCATATAAAACTCTGACAAGCCGGCTCACTTTCAGACCGATCAGCAAGTCTTAAAGTCTTTGTTTAAATTTCACCAAATTATAAAAGAGCATTTGTATGTGCCCTTGTATGCATATAAGTTGATAATGTGCTATATAGAAACCTAATTATGTGGTACATCACTCCAGCAGCCTGTTTCTGTGGAACCCCACTCATAAAACCTGTTTCTGTGGAACCCTACATTAAAACAAATTGGTTCTGTGGAATCCCCTCTCCAGCAGCCTGTTTCTGTGGAACCCCACATTCAAAGCCGTTTCTGTGGATCCACAATCGAGAAGCTTGTTTGTGTGGAACCCTACTCTAGGAGCCTGTTTCATCCGACACCTTAGGGGAAGAAATGTGCAATGAGGAAATAGGGCTCTGTGAATGTTAGCGGACAATGAAGTAACATTTTTGCACAGGGACATTGGAGGTATTATGTTCTCCCCCTCTATACAGTGACACCTTATCCTCACCTTACCTACAGCTCTACCGTGTCATAAAATCCAGGGTTTTGGTTGGTGGACTTTGAACAGCAGTTATAACAAGGCCTTTTCTGCACAGCTCCTCCCTTGCTACTGTTCTAATGAGGAAGTCTACCAGTGGTGAGGTTTGAGGCCCCACCTGTCAAACTGCACGTAGCTGTTATGAACAGTTCTTCATACAGTTGGGGAAGTAGTAATGTTGTTACGCATATTATCTGAGACGGCTAAGTAGACGTTATTGTTGTCACTGGGGAACTCATGCTATTCCCAGAAAAGGGAAAGAGAAAGGATCTCTGTCAGATTCCACCCTGAGACACAGTAGCAAGGGCTAAGAATAGAACAACATTTTGTCCAGCACATGGTAGTGGTGAGGTTTGGTGTGGGATTCAACAGATTTCTCCATTTTGAAGCTCAGTCTGTTCCATGGTGAAAAGGTTTCCCTTGCTGGGGTGATTGGCTGCCCCCTAGAGGGCATGATTTAGGGTGCCACTCTCTATGCTCAATAACAAATATAGTGTAAATAGGTGTGGCACAGAGAAATAAGAATGATTGGTTGGTGTTTCTCTGCCTGAGCAGGGCGTTTAAGGTACGTTTGTGAAAGTGTAACTACTAATGAGAGTATGGACCCCTTAAACCGGATAAACCAGACATCAGCTGTCACAGTTGCTCCAGATAGCGTTTCGCTGTCAGGCTGCAAGATCGTTTTTTTACATTTCCGTTTACTTTGTGCAGAATCGGTTCTCTAGTGCCGACCGCAATCATAATGCACATTATTTTCTGTCAGGGAGAAATGTATTTCACAGCTGTTATCCTGATGTTTCGTGTTTAGCTGGATCACACTCGCCATACTAACCAACTCACCATAACCTATTTAATAATAATACTATTTTCTTCAAGAATAACCATCAGCATGACCTGTAATATTTATTACATTTGTGTGTGTTTTGGATCATTGTCCTGTGGCAAGGACCGTACTCGATTCAGCTTCAGCTTTTCAAGAAATGCTTTTACTGCCTTCTCAAGAATTCCTTTGTACAATAGGAAATGTGTGGTTGACTTTAGGCCCTGAGGCAGTAAACCCAACCCAAACCACGAGGCCAACTCCTCCCTGCTTTATGGTTGGTATGGGATTCCTCTGTCCAAAAGCAGTACAACGTTTCCTCCAAACATGGCATCTGGCGTTGCACCCAAACAACTCAACCGTTGACTCGTCTGACCAGAGCACATTGTTCTCATCCAAGTGTTCTCTATTGTGTCTATTGTTTTTCAGAGAAAAGGCCCCTTCCTTCCTTCCTGATTTCCCATGTGAGCCATGTTTGTGGAGTCTCTTTCCAACAGCTGACTCGCACACTTTCCCATGATCCCATGATATCATACATTATGAAGACATTGGAATAATAGACTTTGAATTGCCTGTATAGCTCATTTACGATCTTAGCATTATGTTATCACGCATGTTTAAGACCAAACCAGAACAATTTTCTCATCATTACCTTACGCTTATGTTTTGGAAAAGGTATGTGTGTTCTAAATGTGTCTGTAGTAGGAACTTGCATCTCTGTTCATTTGAATTGCGTTCACAAGTAGGGAATGGCAAATGGAGGGCTGAGGGTGAAGTGGAGGAAGGAGGGGCTTATTTGTGTACACTGCCTGTTATTTGGCGCCCTCTAGTGACAGAGATGAGAACAGGTTTCTCCTATGGATAATAGGAGAAAGTTGGGTAATAACAACAATATAAAATACAAAATGGAGTCTATATAGAATGTAAAAAGTCTATCTAGCAGGTAGGTCATCAGTGTGCACAAATTGTATGACCGTGATAATAGAATAATTCAAAGAATATAAACAGGTATGACAGCAGTAGGCTACATGTGAAAAAAATCCACTGTGCAAATTGAGCATGGAAAATGGAAAGAAAATGGGTGTGCAAGAAAACGAGATGACTGTTAGATCGGACAAAAGTTCAGACAGAATTAGTTTGAAAGCAATGGGCGAGATAAGGGTTTCAAGTTTTAGTGTTCTCTGTAATTCGTAGACTGCTGGTGGCTAGAGCAACGTTGACTACAGAACTAGCAAATACTTGTAAATTAGTTGGTACAAGTGAGGCCAGCTGACTAATGCATAAAGGTTCCAGTGGTGGGTGTTGAATGGGGATCGTTTTTTTCTTCTGCTACTGTCTTTGCAGCTCCTTCTGCTAGGTCGATGCTTTAGTTCTGAGCTGTGAGCATTTTTCCATGAGCATATCTGCATTTAAAATAGCAACTTGACGATAATTGCAGAGCTTCCAATAACACCAACACTTCAGGTCCATTCCAAAAAGGTGTTCCCAGAGATGTCCAAAAAATGCTGTTTTCCAATATCTTCCCGAAATCATGTGCTACACTAAGTTTTCCCTGTTTTCCCTTCATCAAGCTCCTGTCACTTGCGCAGATGTTCCGGTTGCTAAGCCAAGGCAGCAATATCTGATACTGTCGTCACTGTCCACCCTGCCTTCCTCCCCCTCCACATTGCTGGAACCATCAGTGAACCACACATAATCAGGATTCACAAGAGGATGTAATTCTGTGAATTCATGAGCAAGCTGATCGAGAACCAACTCTTCTAGAAGTTCCCTAATTCAAAATAGCTACCACTCGGTGTAAATACAGAGTAGATGGGTGTAAACAGGATGTAGACAAGCAAATTTAGACGCGTCTCCCTAGAACAAGAATATACACAAATGCAGTCTTTCTCCGATTAATCTCATGAAAATAACTGAGAAAACATAATTTATATAATGAATACCCTGTGAATACTTAGTAAACAAAGCACATATTCTACATGGATTTGCTATCCGTTCATATTTTATGAAAAAAACTCTGAGTTTAAATTGGTATTCATAGCTAAAACCCTTTAAAAACACTTTCTATACAAAATGATCTCACCATGTCTAAATTGTAACTCAAACTGTTCACCAGTGCATCATTAGTGGGGACATGTTTACTGTATTTTTTGTGATCTGTCCATATAAATAGATGAATAGAATGTAACTATATAAGAGCACACAGTACGAGTGATAAAATGGGCTTTATTTGGATGGACTTTTCAAAGCTGTAGCTTGTATCATATACAAAGTACATTGGAGGAACACATCTAGCAGGAAATACTACTTCCAATGGAAACTTTTAAACAGAGTATTGATATTTAAGGCTTAAGATTTTATTCACAGCTACCCATTTTCTAGTGTCATTGGAATAGTAACACCGAGTTATGAAAAAAAATATATAAATACAAATAGGTTGTATACACAACTGGGACATACCCGCTTTATTTGGGGGTTAAAATTTCAATAAACCTATCATTCATACATCATTACGACCTCATCATGCTTTTGTACAAGCGCATCTTGAATGAGAAACCAAACACAGACTTTCACCTTCAATTCAAATCCAAGGCGACTGTTGGAACACATTGCCAAATGAAAACATTTAATACTGTACCCCCAAAGACACATTCCTTGCCATTTTCAAGCTGTGCGAGAGACTCAAAACGTGTCCGTAAAAATCAATCCGCTTTGGTACTTGGAAGTTTTTGATAAACATAACATTCTTCATTGCCGAAATTCTACATTCTACCCCTAAAGCGTTGAATGTATTTCGTTAAACCAAATCGATCATGTTCACACAGATCAACGTATGTATACATTTGCTAATAAACACTGGATGCAGCTGATGCACCGTCTACATTGTTCAGATGGTGAACATGCATAAATGTTTGGTATAAAATATGCATTTTACTAGGGTTTCGGCTGACCAGAGGCATATGGAGAACCTTAAAACATGAGTTCCCATCCAACACGAAAGACTGCACAGATTCAAAGGAACGAGGACAGCAAAATACTAAGCGTGAGGAAATTAACCAAGATAGATGTTCAGAAAATAATGCAATTCCATGTAGTTATGGTTATAAACAGGGAACGGTCAAATTGACAGAAACAAAGAAAACATACCTTATATTTAGTGCATTATTGGTTGGTTTGAGAGAGCATTAGGGTTAGCTGTGACCCCCCCATTTCAAGGCCAAAGCTAAATCATAAACATTTTCGGCCTGATGACCCGTGATTTTGGATTTCAGGTTCCATGTTTTTTACAGCAGTAGAAGGGTTACATTATCCTACGTTATGAGTCTTAGCGTTCTCCGAGAGATGTTGGGACTGTTCCTGCTCTTATGCCGCCCTCCCATGGGGTTTATAGAAGCCGGAGTTGAAATACTCATGAGTAAAAAGTGCATATTGAACAGGGCAATGTATGTCTAGTTGCTCCTCAGTCCCATGTTCAGAGCTTTCTAGTGTTCTTAAATTCCTAATTACTTATTTGTAACCAAAAACATTCAGCCCCTTAGAATGTGTGTAGTATGGTCTGGGTTGATCCATTTGAAAATCAACATCAAAACAGAACAGTAAAAAGGCACAAAATTCTGTTTAATTTTTGTTAGTGAATATCTCTCTACTGCCCTGAGACAGAGATTTTAGAGGTTTTATATTAACCTGTAGATTGTGATAATTGTCACTAGCTGTAATACTTATCAAATCAGCGATCACAGGGCTCTCAGACAGTCCTTTTACACATCCCCTTCACTAAATTGTATGTGGACAAGTCTTGCTATCGAGTCACAATAAACATGTAGCTACAAATTAGACAAACAAAATATATCAATGCTAAATCTTTACAAGGCCTCTAACTAACCCTTCTAATGAATAAGGTTGTACACAGCCAGTTTAAGTTAGTTCCACACTCATCTTCCTCCTACTCATTACTGTAGGACAGCGGGCAAAGCCCTTCTTTTTCTGTCATATCTGTAGCAGCACAAGCTGGGTACAGCCAGGTATAGGGGAGTTTGAACCTACAGGGTAGATTTAAGCATTACAGGGAAAAGCGACAGAGCAATGGAGAGGCAACATGGACGGAAAGATAGTATCACAGTGCAGATGTTTACTCTGTATCTCCGTAAATAAATATATTGAAACATCACTGACATTATTTGGATGAGTTTGTTTACAACTGATCTGCAGAAGTAAGCAACTTCAAAATGTATACCACTGAAATACTATACTGTTACTCTGCTTCCACTCAAGTTTGAGGGAAAAAGACCATATGAATGGATGTTAACTACTCCGACCACCACAGTAGCAGGCTTCAGTGCTTTTTACCACAGACTTTACAATATCTCTCACACACACACACAATAACACTGATTAAAACTCAGACATACAGACATTTTCAAAAGGATGCTCTGTAAACTTTCAAAAGCACATTGTGTTGTAACACTTCATCAAAGTGTGTTTCCCAAAAAGTTATCGGGGTGGGATTTTTCCCCACAGGCCAGCAACAATGACAACATGGAGACAAAAGCGCCGCTGCAGTGCATTCTGGGATTTATTCAATATTTACAGAACCCCAACTAAATGACGATGCACCAGTGTGTACACAATTTAATAGTTGGCCTACTGATACTCCTGCTATATCAGTATTCCCACTCATCTGTCTTCATGTCTAAATAGCTAAGGATGTTCTGGGCAAACTTGACTGCCTGTTTGCGGGCCGCCTTGGTCATCTCATCGCCCTGCGGGTCGACAGCATCCAGAGCCAACAGCTGTTTGGTCAAAAGCTCTTCCAGCAGAATATAGTTCTTGTCAGCCCGCTTGCCCTGAAAGCAGAGTACCTGGGCCTGGAGATCTGACAGGCTGCCCAGGACCATCCACACTGCCCGGTGTTGCTGGGGCTCATTCTGGTAGTGCTGACGGCAGATCAGCGCCTCACGGAGGTCCAAGAAGGTGATGACAGCTTGGACCTCCAGGACAGCTCTCCGACGTGCCTCACGAATACAGGGGTTACGGGCCGTGTCTACCTGGTCCAGATGGGTGAGTAGACTCTGGAGCTCAGGCTTGGGCCTGAAGAGGTCACCCACCCCACAATGGCGCAGGACCTCCCCGCGCAGCAGGCAAACTCGACCCCGCACAGCCTCAATCTGACGGATAGAATCATTCTGCGCCAAGTCGTACCTGAGGAGAGATGTACACATTTCTAAGTTGTACCCAAAAGCATTGGCACTCTTTTCACTCAGACCAAGTGTGGTGGAGCTGTGTGGCGGAGCTGTGTGGCGGAGCTGTGTGGCGCAGCTGTGTGGCGGAGCTGTGTGGCGGAGCTGTGTACCTGCGCGTGTCGTCTCCCTCTCCCTCCAGGTCCAGGTGTTTCAGGAGCCCGTTGATCTCTTCCACCACCTGTTTGCGGTAGTTCCTGACCGCCGCGTTCCCCGACACGTCCAGGGCGTCCAGCTCCACCAGTAGCTCCGTGAGCACGCGAGACAGGTGGGCACAGCTATCCCTTCCGCTGAGCCCCATTAACAGGGCCACCAGCTGGCTGCGTGCACCACTCACCTGTACCATTATCTGGTTGATCTTCTGCACGGCTGCGTGTGTGTCTTCTGATAAGGGGAGTGGGAGGGTCTGCTGGCGCGTACGTCCCTCGATTACATCCTGCACGGCACACAGTCGCGTCAGGGCTCGGTAGCGAGCCTTGCGGAGCGGCACCCTGCCTCCAGTTTTCACCTGGGTGAGCTTCAATATGAGCTCCTGCACAGCATCCACCAGTTCATCACTGATCTCTGCAGTCCCCCCTGCACGCTGGGGCTCCACCACACCCTGCTCCACCAGTCTCTGGGCATCCCGGCTCAGTTCCTCGATGGACAGACGGGAAGGGTGGGTGGCGTTCTCCTCTAGGTATCGCAGCAGTCCCTCCACCTCCTGGGCCGCTCTCTTACGTGCACCCTGCAGGTCTGCTCTGCCCTCTGTGTCGACCTGGTCCACCTCTAGGAGCAGCCGGGTAAGCTCACGCTCCAGCCTTCGATACTCCCGCTCGTTCTTCAGCCCACTGAAGGTGCAGACCTGAGGGCCCAGGGACTGGACCTCCCGCTGGACCTCATAGAGACGTGTCATGGCCGGGTGCTGTTGCTGCGGCGGCTGCTGACTCCCATGGTCCATCCTCTTCCCACCATCAAAGGGCTTTCCAAACAAGCTGCAACGCGGACAAGCACACAGACTAGATCAACCCATATGTTAATAACATAAAAGTAAGAAATTAACCGTAGAAACTTTAAATTAAAAAAAACGTATTGGTATTACTATTTTTAACTGAACTAACGTAAGGCCAAGTGATCTTGACCAGGTCAAGTAATTTAGATACTGTTTTTCAAACTCCAAAACATTTACAAGATGAAACTAGCAGTAGTTATACAGTTATTTCCTCCAAATGACAAAAGATACTAGAGGTTTAAACACAAAACAGTGTTTTTTCTAAAGACAACAAATATATGAATTTACAAAAAAACATTATTTAGTAGTACAACTGCTCACTAGCTACTACTGCAGAAAGTGTCAGTGAACCTCAAAGCGAAGCGGCCTTTCACACCATGTCCAAAAATAACCATCATTTAGACACGTTCTATATAATTTAGACACATTCTATATCATTTAGACTCATTTAGACACGTTCTATGTAGAATATACTAAATTAATTCCTGTTGACTTAAGTCTTTAAAAACAGTACATGTACAAAAACGCAGACGGAATATCAGATCAAGCTTGCTCAGGCAGGAACAGACACAGCAGTAGCAGTACTAGTTAAGTTCTGCGCCATCCGCAGCACTGAAGATATTATATTCATAAATGTATGTTTGTGTTGTAAGGAACTCGACAACATATGTAAGACATTTACTTTACAGAACCGATCTGCACAAAATGTTTTAAGTTAATGTTCTAAACATGTTTCCACCAAGTTTTTCCTAGTCCCTGAGACAATCATTATTTGCACTGTCTCGCCAGTCTGTCTAGTTTAGACACTCGCAGAACCCACCCTGGACTAATATTCCGGTTCAGAAAATAAGCCGTCGTATTGTTTACATGCACCAGGATTGTACAGTTCTCTTAGGACTTACCAGAATTTCACCATCAACCTTGCGACTTAAACATAATTATGTTTTTATTCGCATGCCACATTGAAGGGATAAATTATTAGCTAATAAAATTAGATATTGTGTGAATCTAAAATTGTGTTTAAAGGTTTCTGCCTGGCAAACAGATACGTTCGCAATGTATGGAAAAGCTATTATAATATATGTATTGTAAAGCTATTATATTGTCCGACAGTTTTATATCACTCTATGAACTAATGGTTACAACACTATTATTATTATTAATTTGGCTTGTATAGCACATTCTAGAAAACACGCGTGTGCTGTTATTCCATCTCAAATGGAAAATTCCACGGTTTTATTTGTAGTGGTGTCCATGCTTTATTTATTCAATACTCTACATTTGCATTTAAAATTTCTTGAAAAACGACAGTTAATCAACCACTATAAGTGTAATTATGAATTATTATTATTATACCAACCTTGGCGAAACGGTGGCGTACGAATACAAATGGTTTGTGCGCACGTACCTTTCATTAAGGTAAACGGGATTACCGCAGAGTGCTCCCAATCAGAATGCCAACATCCCCTTTCTGACCATAATGTGGCTACAACAGGCTACCTATGAATAACAGCTTACAAATAAAAAAAAATGCCCGACAGAACATGACCAGGAAAAACAGGCACAACCTTGTCTGCTATGAGTTGTCAATTTGATTGTTATCATCAAATAGCCTAGACTCTGGTTAATGAATAGTGGAACATGTATTAACATGGTGCAAGTTAAACATTGTGCAATGCGTGTTTTTGCAAATTCAACAACCCGAAAAGCCAAAAATACAGTCCGTAATAATAGCAGGCCTAATTCACTGTTACCAGCCTGTGTCGAATAATTTAACTCCGATTACTCAACAAATGTGGATATATGCGTAGCAGTGGACACAACAAGCCGTCACCGCAATGAACGCACTGCAATACTGCCACATCGCGCATCACGTTCTCCGCGCACTGTTTATCTAAAACGCATTCCAACACGTCAGTTGCTAGGTATGGTTGCGGTCTCAATTCAGCTAACAACACCAGAAATGCCAGAGCACACACACACACACACAATGTCTCACCTTTTCAAAGCGCCAAATACATTTGCGCACATTTCTAAAGATGTCCGTTTCCATCAGCTAGCCAACTGTGCTCATTAACACCTTAATCCAAGTGGACACCCTTTTTCTCTTTGGCTAGCTATCTCGTCTGTTTGGTTTGTTTTCAATGGCCGATGCCTTCGGACGGCTAAAGGCACAGTAAAGCACTGCGGGGTGGCTCCGCCCACGTACAAATCCAGGGGTCCGTTCAATTCGCCTAAACGTATTATACGTTGCAGAACGGTTTAAACCAAACGATTTTTTGTACGTATTTTGGTGTACTTTTCTTTAACAGACTGGTGTGTATGTTTCTGTTTGGTGCATGGCGGGGGTTTAAGCTACCGTTGATGTGCGTGAAAGACAGAGTAAGCCAACTCAAACTTGCCCATTTCTCAACTGGTCGTTCAGTTTGTCACCGTTTCAGTTCAAGTAATTTAACAATATACAACGGTCTGAACGCAGCCCTGGGTTCGTCCAGAAACACCACATGAACGAAGTTTTTTTTTCTTCTTGATCTTAGGTCGCATTTGCTCCGGTGTTTGACATATAGGCGTTTTTGTATCCATTATTAGCAAAAAAAGATTGTGTTTACATGGAATATGTCAAGCCCTTGACATTTTTACATAGGCCCCTCTGGCAGCAAATTAGGAACAACAGAAAATCCGATGTTGTAGATTACAGTTGCATAAATATAACACTGAATTCCAGGCCAAGTTCCAGATCCATGAAGAGGGTGTCAAACTAATTTTCACACGGGGCCACATCAGCATTATAATGGCCCTTAAAGGGCCGGTTGTAACCGTAAGACTGTATACATGTAACTACTCCCTAATATATTGTTAAATAACTTAGCACTTGAGTATTATTTATTCAAGTGTACAAATATTGTACATGCATTGACGACTGACATGGGGAAGGATGACAATTAACAAAGGGCAAGGCTGACAATTGATAAGGGGAGAACTTGAAGCTTAAAAAGGTGATGTTTGACAAAGGGAGAGCTGATACTTGACCAAGTGAGTGGTGACGTTTGACTAGGGGTGGGGTGATGTCTGAGGATAAGGGAGGATGGAGAGAGGGGAGGATGGAAGACAGATATCCTAGGGAGAAAAGGTAATGTTCCTTATATGGATGCTGTGTTTGACATTTTTTTCCACCTCTAATAGGTCCAAAATATTAATTTCCATATTACGCTACTTTCTTTTTGTTAAATATTTGTGGCGATAATTGTTCTAGTAAAAGCAGGCTCCTATATGTTCTTCATCCGTCCGGTAATTTCGAAATGTGTATGACTTCTTGTAGAATTCAAACTGGCCCAGACCTTACCGCTGAAAGCAATGCTTCTTACAGAGAACATACTATTAATTCGTGCAATAAAAACAACATTATTGACCCGGATTGTTTTATTTAAGCACACTCAGAAACTAAAGGCCTTCGGCAGCAGCCTATTCGTATGTCAGCTTGCTAACAACGTGTAGATATGCGATCCGGACTGGTTAATAAATACATTTAAGGGTATTGCTTTTACAATGAGTACGATGTACAATATGAATATAATAAAATGGCACATGCTAGCCCCATGCCCTCAATCTTACCTGCATAACCAACGTACAGCCATAGTATTGAAGAAATTGACACAACGCTTAACATTACCACGCAAAACCCTCTGGCTAGTGCGGTGGTCACAGCACAGCGGTAGTAGATGTGTTTCAGAAAAGCAAAACAGAGATGCTAATGACCATGTATATGGGTATTAAACCGACTGCCGGGCAGTTAACAAAACGGAAAAAAGGCGAACAACGTCGCGCAGCCGCCCGGTGAAATGTACTACTGTTACGGGAATGATCATTGGATTGGTGTTACACATTAGTCGTCCGTGTTTGCATAGGTCCAGGAAGTAAATCATCGTTTCCGTCACGTGATAAGGTTGCACATGCGCATATGGACCACTATTATTTACCTACATGCAGAGGTTGACAATGCTGTAAATACTGTTTAGAAGAGCTTCCTAAATGAGTCTAAAAGCGACAGGGTGCATATTCCGGAGGTCACTATGTTATGCTGTGCGGTGCTCATCGGGAAACGTCGGTCGATACAGTTCAAATCCACCGAACAAGCAAGAGCATTCGTCTAAGGTGCGTAGAAGACTGCAGTTACATGTTTTTCAGTTTTGACAATCGGGCTTGTTTCGCCTATTGCTCTCTGGCGAAAGCTCGTAGAACCGCAAACTTAGTCGGAGTGTCGTAAACTTTTCAATGGAAGATTTGTTTGTTAAAATGGAGTGATTCCAAAATTCGGTCCATTATAATTCCACATAATTCTGATATGCATTACTGTTTGTAAGTTTTTGTTATTTTTTTAAAGACATTTTTTCTATTAAGATAACATAAACTTGGTCAGAAATACAGTGTCGACATGGGTGATGTTGTAAGTGACTATTGTGTCTGATTTTGAATGAAATATCTACATAGGGGTCAGGAGGCCCATTATCAGTAACCATCACCCCTCTACTCTGTAACACCAAGTCAATTAAACTTCAGGGCTATCAATTTGTCCAGTCAGGAAGCATGGTCACCTGTTTTGAAGCAAATCAAAATTGTGAACAAGGGCAATGGAGAGGCAACAGCAAGACAACCCCCACCACAAAATGAAATGTTTTTTTCAAGTGGTGGGCACAGACAATTGCTCTTTCCTGATCCTTTCTGACAGATACTTCTCTAGTTTTGCATTTTTATAGTGTTCTTGCCACTACTGGTAGCATGGGAAGGTACATGCAGCCATTTCAGGTAGTCCAGCTGTTGCCAGAAGTTTTGCTGTGTAATCTAGTTCAGTCTCACAGTATGGAGGAGATACCAGAAGACACGCTGTTACATGAGGAGAGCTGGACAGGGACGTAGAAGGACCTTTTCTGGATCTTTGTGTGAGGAGGAGCACTGCCAAAATGACCTCCAGCGGGCTATTGGTGTGCCGGTATCTGACCAAACTCAAATGAGAACAGACGGTTTGAAGGTAGCATGTGGGCCCGACATCCTCTAATGGGACCTGTGCTCACAGCCCAGCACTGATTGTAAGGCAAGGGCTCAAAATGCTATAAATAAGAATCGGACAAAACTTTGTGACTTCATCACGTTACCTTGACTGCGCATAGACATGTTGCACACTATTGTGGGTTTGGGAATTCTTCATACATGTAAAAAAAAAAAAAATCTCAAATGTTGACTTCATAGTTGGCCAAAAAATTGATTTCCGGGATATTGTATATAATTTGCGGGGCTCGGGTGCCACTTGAAATACGGGAGTAGGTGGATGTTTGCCACATCTATCAACCAATCAGGATTCAAAGCACATGGTGCATTGTGTGTACTATTAACAAATCTTTAAACTGTTGAATTGACACAATGTGCAACAATGGTTAAAACAGTCTAGGTGGGATCCATTTTGCTATACATTTTTTTGTCTAAGGAACTAACAATCACATTATTCATTTTTCAGTTCATCCCACCTGCTGAATCTAAGCATGATTGGATTGATCCTCCGGACAGACTGTCAAACTTGCGGCCAATCATATACCAAATCCCTGAAAATGAGACAGAATTGGGGAAGCAGCTTAGAAACTTGAGACAAGAGACTGAAGATTGGAACCATGCCTTCTGGGCAAATCAAAATCTCACTTTCAACAAGGTCGGCATCTTATCTCTTGATTTATGTCAGGGACACACAGGGAGTGCACTCACTCTCTCTCACTCGATTATTACTTACCTCAGCTGTGTTGATCATACAATTTATTTTGTGTTTCTTGATTACTTTGTTTCATTGCAATTGCCTCTGGTTAGCATATTTGACCTTACACATATGGCCTTTATGTAGGAACAGGTAAGTGGAAATGGATCTCATATTCATACATGTGGTCTCATATTAAGGCCTGACGTTGACTTAAAGTTGTTGTAAATTTAAGCAAAAAGGCCTGCGTATGTGTGGATTATTGCTAATAAACAATGGCAACATTATTTTCCTAGGCTTGGTTACGATCTGTAGCTCTGTGATATATTAGCCATATAACAAAAGTCTTTATGTACTGTCATGCCTATATTATAGAGTTTATATACCATGGCTTTTTGTCATTCAGCCTTCAAACCACCTGGTTTATATAGCTTTTATACTAAAGGTACCTATCTGATTTATAATATTAAATTATAATCAAAACATTTTGCCCACCAGAGGGCAGCACTGTGGTTATAACAGCTTCAGGAGATGAGTTTGTTACAGGAAATTCTTGGGAAAAGTCTTCTAATGCTATTCATTTTTTCTCATTTAGAAGAAGGAAGACTTCATCCTATCAAAACTGAAAGAGAAAGGCATAACTGACAGGGATGAGAAAGGTGAGCGGATGAAGGAAAACAAACAGATTGGAGACTAGAGTGTGGCTGCAATGGGTCTTAATGTTGGTTGCTTTTTGTTTTATTTAGGAAGGAAAAGGACTTTAAATAGTGAAGAAATGGCTGTCTTTTACAAAAGATTCCTGGATGAAAACCACGTGAGGCATAACAGTTACAATAAGTACGTTTTGTAACTTACTTTGGTTAAAACCCTGTGCTGCTACTGTTGAATGAAGAGTGAACTAGCAGGTTATAAGCAATTATCATGCTGTGATATAGTACCTTAGTGTCCGAATCTCTATGACTTGAATATTTTGAATTCATATGCTCTAATGCAGGTGTGAAGTGTGAATTTGATGAGTTGTACCCTATTAATTACACTGTGTTTCCCCCCCTCATTGACAGGGAGTGGTACAGGCGCAACTTCACCATCACTTTGCTTATGGGCCGAGTGGCATTCCACGACCTGTGGAGAATGTTTGATGAGATAAGAGGCCGGAGGAAAAGATAGCTCCACCTTATGATACTGACATGATCAAATGTTATTATCTAAACACTGTACAGGGGACGTGTCCTACGTCATACTTTAGACGTGAATGAAAATCATGCACTTGAATACATTCTAAAATATATATTAATGCTTTTTATCCAAATATTTGATGGTCAACAAGAAATAAACACCTGCAGCAGTTTGTCTCATTTGAGCTACACCCCCTGAAGTCTGTTTTGAATGGAGCTGCAGCAGGACCAGGACTGACCCATCATCTGGATCAGAACCTGGAGCTTAGAAAGATCCGGTATAACGGAGACAAGTATCACGAGGACCACACTTGCATGCATGTTGATCTTGCACCAAATGGAAAAAAATCAGTCACAATAAATGCCATAGTCCCAATGCCATTGTCACGTCCCCTTTAATCTGAACTAAATGACATCATTATCGGGGATGGGGGAGGAGGAAGAGCACGCCATTTTCGCAAAGCATTATTAGACCCAAAGAAGTGAGACGTTAGAGCACGTTTAATTCGGCAAAACTAGAGCTATCCAACCCTTTATGTATTGCATCAGAGGCGGACATATCGCCTGGTTTGTTTTCCAGTTTCAGATGATGCGGCGATAATCCAACCGAGCCGTGACAGCTGTCTGCCTGCACCGCGTCTGGTGGCGCTAC
Source organism: Dallia pectoralis (assembly GCA_029465975.1). NCBI lineage: Eukaryota > Metazoa > Chordata > Actinopteri > Esociformes > Umbridae > Dallia > Dallia pectoralis. The sequence continues at coordinate 6,736,170 of CM055754.1, forward strand.
TCCGGGTTGGTGCTACACAGCCAGGACACATCTAGTACCAGAGGAGAGTAGCTCAGAAAATCCCAGAGACGGTTATGGTCTAAATACAGTGTTAACACGTTATTTCAAACACATTCTACATCGTTGAGTGTTTTGAATCGGACTAACGGCTGGCCGTGGTGTTGTTGGGTTCAACGGATGTCCCACTGGTCCTGGAACGGTAAGTTGGGAGTGTCTGATGTTAGCTAGTTACACTCCGACACTAGATATATTTAGATTAAAATAGTATATGTCTGTTGAATTCTCAAGTGCGACATTTTAAGTATGTATAATGGCACCCTATTGACCCAACCTGAGACTAGGTTGCGCCTGGTAGGAGGATTCATGCAGTTGTTACTAACATAGTATGGGTTTGTTGTAGCTGGTTGGTGTAGTACTGTCATTAACTGGTTATACTGGTTCATCAATTAAACTTAGAAAATAGCCAACTAACTAGTTACAAAAATAACTTACTTCACTCCCTCACGGGTATATGTGCCTGTTTGTGTTGACTAGATTAATGGGAACGGGATTTAACGTTAATTAAAACCAATATGGCTGTTCTCGCGAGACTTGTGGCAGCTACTGTATTTGTGTGATTAGGAACATTATTTCGTGTCCTATGGTGGTCATTCAAATTCAGCAGGGATGTTCTCTCGCCAGAAGCAGGGCTCTCTTTTGCCATATGAATGTGTGCCTGTGTTGACCAGGGAGGATACAGACGTGGTGGTGGCCAGGGATACTGAGCCCAGTGTGATTTGGCTGACAGCTGGGGGTTTTAGGAGTCCTGAAAGGTGGCTGCTGAATATCAATTCCACAAGGCTGCTGGTTGAAAGGGAATTCATCCAATAATTCCGGTTTCTCGTCGCCTTTCTCTTGTTGGTGATGACTCAGACATTAAGCTGTGGATTTGTGTGAATGTGTTTCTGGCTGGAGTGTTTATACACATGGTCCTGAGGAATCTGCCGCAGTTATAAAGCTTGAGTCGATTTTCTTTTAAAGGTTTGAGGGTCAGTAGTACAGCTGAAATAATACTGTAGACATTGACAACCTCGACTGTACCTACCTAAGTGTCTGTGGGTGGAGGAGAGTTTGAAATGCTGTCGAGTGGCCTTGTACTTTCATATTCTCATTGAGAAAGGCCCCAGGCAAAGTAGCTAGCAAACGACAACGTTGTTGGTCTTTGTCTGACTCTCAAGGTTGGTGATTCAGACACCATTTGTAGTCAATGTAGGCTGTCTGGTTGGGGAACGTTCACGTAGAAACCTTGCTCATTATCAGCTTCCACATTGCTGACTAACCGTCTCATAGTCTTAGTCAATCTCTACATCTTCATGCAAGAATCTCTACAACTGAAAGCACTAGTTCCCTTTTTTCACAGATTTCATTTTCTGCCCGTCAGGTTAGAAATCATAAAAACGTTCGGAAAGAAGAAACATTGCTGCAACACATGCTTTTGGCTAACTCAATTGCTCTTCAGCCTTTTGCACAATTTATGGCGATTTAACTGTCAGATCTGCTGCAGATCGATGCTGGTGGTATAATGTCAGCTCATTTGTGTGCATGGTCATGTTCTGGTTTGTTGTTGCCTCTATCAGCAAACAATTTAGGCAATAGTGTCTATGAAATGTTGTCTTCAAAAAGGTTTCAGTTTGTTGTACTCGCATTGGATTTTTTTGGAAACCCAGCGCTACGAATTCCTTTAGTATTTATGGGGTATTTGTATATTAGCATGGTGGTGGGCAGTTTCTATCAATAATAAATATGTGCCAGCTTTTTGCTGAATCACACCTAGCCAGTGTGTCCTCTGTCTGTATGTGTGGGATTCGTTTCTTTGTTCTTCCTAGGGCATATTTATTTAGTCACAGTGAAAAACTCTTTATAAATATTGATCATTTCATAAGGCTCGGGTATTTTCTGCTTCTAAACTCAATCCATTTCCGTTTTCCGGGTCTGATCTAGGATGCGTGAGAACATGTCCACCGTGGTGTGTGTGAAGGCGGAGGATGACTCTGGGGACAAGCTATCCCAGGATGAGATTATCTCCAGGACCAAGCAGGTGATTCAGGGCCTGGAAGCTCTGAAGCAGGAACACAATTCCATCCTGGAGGGCCTGCTGGGCACACTGCGCTGTATGAAACAGGATGACCAGGGGGGCCCTGTGGAGGAGAAGTCCCTCATGATCCGCAAGTCCCTGGAGATGCTGGAGTTGGGCCTGAGTGAGGCACAGGTCAGTACACTTTATTTATAGAGGCACCACCCTAACTCTGTTATAAAGATATGTTTCTCGTCATGAGAATGCCCAATGTGGAATTGTGTTAGACATTGGTTATATCTATAAGCACCAACTGCTAATTTCAGGTCCTTCAATAACATCTAAATGGTGTTTAGATCTGCACTTTGCCAAGGGCATTTTTGAGAGGTTTTCTTCCTCGACCGTTCTGATGGAGTTGCTGTATTTGTTTTTGGAGAATTGTTCTGATGCACAGCTCAACTTTAGACTCAGCTCGTGAACGGATCGACCGAACGTCTCCTGTAGAATTATCTCATAAAGAACATAATTTAGCGTTTAATGATGGCAAGTTGTGTGAATTCAGGAAACCATAACTAAACCATGACTATCGTCGTCTTATCGTGGTTAAATGGTAAATGCTGCTTTTATCCAAAGCGCTGTGGTAGACACAGTCGAGGTTATATAGCGCTTTTATCCAAAGCGCTTTACAGATCCTGCGTCACATTCACCCATTCATTCACATTCATACACGGACGACCGTGTCTACCATGCAAGGCGACTGCAGGCTCGCCAGGAGCACCTGGGGTTAGGCGTCTTGCTCATGGACACCTCGACAATTTCCCAGGAGGAACCGGGGATCGAACCACCAACCTTCCGATTGATAGACAACCGACTCAACCCACTGAGCCACTGCCGCCCCATGGCCTCATGGTTCTTGCCAGACATAATGGGTCCCAGGCAGGTTTCACTTTAGGCTCTCCGTAGACCATCATTCTAGAGTTTCTGACAATTATTCACTTTAGGCTCTTCGTAGAACATCATTCCAGATTACCTGACGGTTATTCACTTTAGGCTCTTCGTAGAACATCATTCCAGATTACCTGACGGTTATTCACTTTAGGCTCTGTCTGTAGAACATCATTCCAGAGTTCCTGACTGTTATTCACTTTAGGCTCTGTCTGTAGAACATCATTCCAGAGTTCCTGACTGTTATTCACTTTAGGCTCTGTCTGTAGAACATCATTCCAGAGTTCCTGACTGTTATTCACTTTAGGCTCTGTCTGTAGAACATCATTCCAGAGTTCCTGACTGTTATTCACTTTAGGCTCTCTCTGTAGAACATCATTCCAGAGTTCCTGACGGTTATTCACTTTTGGCTCTCTCTGTAGAACATCATTCCAGAGATCTGATGATTATTCAGGTGCTTGAGATCTTCTTAGTGAGCAATGTATTCCGTTTGATGAATCTTCCATGAATCCCATTTTTGTTTTTCCTGATGAAATCATGTTCGCTAATCTTAGCTAAGGAGCAAGAGGCCTACGATCTCTGGATGTTGTTTGTGACTTCCTGGACAGTTTCATTCCTTCCTCTTGGAAATCATTTGTCTGGGCGCTCCAATGGTGAACCAAAGCCGTACAAAATGGCTTTGTACATGTTTTTTGTTTTAGCCGTTGCATAATGTGCATCTGTTTGCTGACGTCATTCTGATGTTAATTCCACAGTTAAGACTCCGGTGGGTCACCAATTTACTGAAACCGCTGACCCTATTTCTCCTAGAAGGTGCAGTGACATCACTCGTGGCATGTTTGGTTATATTTTAAACCAAACAAATATAAGCACCAAAAATCTCCTCACCTAAAGACTCATACCGCTCTAACATCTAGGGTTATGTGGAGTACTATAAATAAAAAAATGATATCCATGTTTGGCAAATATTTTCAGCTGCTGCACGCATCTCTTTCGTTCTGAAAACGTGCTTGGATGATTTGGCTCTTTGCGAGGGTGTTGTGGAGGGTGTTGGTTCTTCCTGCTGGCACAATTGTATTAGAACCAGAACCCTTACCCCCTTGTATTTCCTCGCAACACACATTGCTTCAGTCTATTTGTTCTCTTACATTTGTCTTTCTCTTTCGAAGCAAATATTGTGAATCCAACAACATTGATGGCAAGCTACTGTTGTTGAGAATCTAGTTTTATTTCCGAAGTCATCTTCTTGTTTTTCTTTTTCTTTGCAGTGTGGCAGATTGCAGAACAATAGATTATTGTAAAAATATAGAACCAATGTTCTATATGCAGTTCATTTTGATTGTACAGAGGTGTCAGGAGAAAGACGTTTGTCATAAGTGAAACAATATGGGCAGACGCACAGACGCAGCCCTTCGATTCTGCGATGAATGTAGGCGGCAATAGCCAGCAATGCGTTATTCAGCCATTCAGACTTCGCTTATTTCGCTGATTTTGGCCCAGGTGATGATGGCGCTGTCGGGTCACCTGAGCTCGGTGGAGTCGGAGAAGCAGAAGCTGCGTGCCCAGGTGAGGAGGCTGTGCCAGGAGAACCAGTGGCTGAGGGACGAGCTGGCCGCCACCCAGCAGAAGTTGCAGAAGAGCGAGCAGAGCGTGGCCCAGCTGGAGGAGGAGAAGAAGCACCTGGAGTTCATGAACCAGCTGAAGAAGTACGACGAGGACCTGTCGCCGTCAGTGAGTTAGCCCACGCCGCACACACACACCCACACACACGACCTGTCGCCATCAGTGAGTTAGCCCACGCCACACACACACACACACACACACACACAGACACACCCCCACACACACATGACCTGTCGCCATCAGTGAGTTAGCCCACGCCGCACACACATGACCTGTCGCCATCAGTGAGTTAGCCCACGCCACACTCACACACACACACACACACACACACACACAGACACACCCCCACACACACATGACCTGTCGCCATCAGTGAGTTAGCCCACGCCACACACACACACACGACCTGTCGCCATCAGTGAGTTAGCCCACGCCACACACGCGTGCACACACACACACACACACACACACACACACACACACACATGACCTGTCGCCATCAGTGAGTTAGCCCACGCCACACACACACACATGACCTGTCGCAAACGCACACCTTCTTTTCTTTGACAATGATACCAATACCAAATGTCTGTCTTCTCTGATGTTTTTCGGTTAGGAAGAGAAGGACTCTGACTCCGGTAAAGAAAATCTGGATGATCTATTTCCGGACGATCAAGATGAACAACCCCCTGGGAGTGAGTGTCTTCTTCCTGTACCTATGTCACGCTCCGTTCCTCTTTTTGGTGCAGTTGCAGGTCTCATGTATGTCAGATGTAGGTCTAATTAGCTTGATCCCTTGGGGTAAAGTGCCCTCCCGCAATCTGCATGCACTGGTGAACCAGATAGACTGTACACGATTGAGAAATTGTATACAATTTTGTCCAAAAGAATCCTGGGTACAATGCGGTATAATGTATTACCCAGAACCACTCTGGCTAATAAAGAAGACATCCAATCATCTTTGTTGGTAACATTACTGGGATTTTAAGGGTACATCTCCAGTTATTGCAATACAGCGTAGACAGATGATGAAATGCAGATGCGCATATGAAGGCAGTGGAGAAGGGTGCCTCTAGTCCTTTGTTGTGTTAATAAGCGCAGTCTGAGGAGAACGAAAGTCCTGCCACCGCACGACGTCGAGCTAGCTGAGATGACAGAGCTTTATATCTGAGGCGATCCTGGAGTGTGTGGCGGATCAGACTCCTGAAATGCCGTCGTCATCGGTCGCTGTGACGACGCTTATTGCTCCCAGCTCGATGGGGTCATAGGTTATTTAGGTATTGAGCATTTGTCAGCTGACTGTCTGAAACTCTCTGTCTCTTCCTACACGCGATAAAAATAATAAAATACTCCCCAGCACCCCAAAAAAAAGACGGAGACCATTAAACGTTACCTGTTTCTGCCCTCTATTGTCCACGTCCAATTCACGAGAGTATTATAGCAACAAGTCAGCACGTCCGGAAGAGGCAAATGTCAAAACTTGTGTCCTCTAAAGAACATCTGGGCTATCCGTTCTTCTTATTACGCTGGTCGCTCAACCATAATGTTTATGTCTAGTTTTCATGTGCTCGACGCCCTGTCCAACAAACAGCTATTATATTTACTATATTTGAGCTCATTGATGCCCAACCCACCCAGTTAGTCCCTAGAGTGGGGCGAGAAAAGCCAGCTCCACCCATTCAGCCTGGGCAGACCTGAGTGAAATTGTCCTCTGCTTGACCACTGGGGGTTTAAACACCCTTGCTGTGTACCACTCCTAACCTACTGACCTGCTATTAGAGTCAATATAGAACTCCTAACCTACTGACCTGCTATTAGAGTCAATACAGAGCTATGGTGTCTATTGAGAAACCAATTGAAATGGTTTCCTGATCTCCACCTTAAAACGCACACGCACACACACACACACACAACCCTCAACCACACACACATGTGCAAAAACTGATGTATTGTTCCGTTTCTCCGTCTCCAGTCCAGCAGCCACACAGCAGTGCAGCGGTGGCGGCCCAGCAGGGTGGTTATGAGATCCCGGCCCGTCTCAGAACCCTCCACAACCTGGTGATCCAGTACGCCTCCCAGGGCCGCTACGAGGTGGCCGTGCCCCTGTGCAAACAGGCCCTGGAGGACCTGGAGAAGACCTCCGGCCACAACCACCCTGACGTGGCCACCATGCTCAACATCCTGGCCCTGGTCTACAGGTTAGCACGGTGGGGTGGGGTGGGGTGGGGATGTGGGTCAGTTCTAGAACCCCTGTACGTTTGCATGGCCCATGTCAGCTACTGGGTTTAGGATGTGGGAAGTGCTGTTGATTATATTGTTATTTAAAGCTAACAATAATAAATATAGACATTCCTCTATAAGTGAGGATTGTGTTGGTAAATTGTGGTTGATGTGGACAGAAACTAAGTTACAGAAACCTTACAATCCCTGATATGACAAAACATGTTCTTGACATCCTGTGTATTGAAAAAATCTCAATTACATGGCCTGTGACTCTTCTCTGCCTGTCTCTCTCGTTCTCTCTCTTTCTCTCAGGGACCAGAACAAATACAAAGAGGCAGCCAACCTGCTGAATGATGCTCTGGCCATCCGGGAGAAGACTCTTGGCAGGGACCATCCAGCAGTGAGTGTGTTTTCTTATCCGCCACAGTGTGTCAACGATACGTCCACCCAGCCAGACAGCCCCTCTAACACTGTCGACTCCTACAGGCGTGTGTCTTTGATTCTCCCTGGATCTCCAGTCCCCTCAGAGTTGATTCAGTGCTGCAGAGGTTAGGCTCACTATCCCCAACTCTCCATGTGTGTGTGAACATGTGGCCACCAGGCAGGCCGCAGTCTGAATCAAAGATCACTGTGGACCCCTCTGGAGTCTCTGGTCTGAGTCATATGCACTTGGTGGAGATTATCGGTTCTGATTTTTTCGGGGTTGTAATTGCTGAGCAGTAATCACTTCCTGGTTCCCCCGTTTGTCTTCTTGCCTGTCGTTTATGTCTTTAATTAAGTTCAACATACCAGATCAATTACACTTTGCTGTCTTGTTCCAATCTCTTGATCACACCGGACTACACGGAGGACTGAGGCTGACTCCTTTTTCCCCCTAATACATTGTGTGTGTCTGTGCGTGTCTGTGCGTGTCTGCTAGGTGGCTGCTACACTCAACAACCTGGCTGTGCTTTATGGGAAACGAGGCAAGTACAAGGAGGCGGAGCCGTTGTGCAAGCGGGCCCTGGAGATCCGAGAGAAGGTAGGTCACATTGCCCTGGTTACCACAAGGTAGCTTAGTGTTTAGGCCAGTTACCTGAGGGTTTGCAGGTTGAATACCTGAGAAATGGACTAAACCCGAATTGACCCACGGTTGTTGATGTCAACTTACATGGTAACGTAATGGTTCAAGAAGAAAACAAAAATATGTTATTAATGTTTGAACGTTCTTCTCTTAGTCTAACAACTAAACTTCTATACATTTTGTCCCCTGTATTCGCCTCTCCCCTTCCAATATTCCTTATAACTTTGTTCTGTTCACAATCGTACTGTGACTTTGAAAGAGTGAAGTTCTCAGAGGGTTACTTATTTTTGGCTGTGTGGAACGGGATGCTTATAAAGGAGATGTTCAGCAGTCCTGGAGATGCAAAGTGCAGTCCGTCTTCCTTTCTCTTCCTCTCCCTTTGTGCCTTTTCCTCTCACTCTCCCTTTGTTCCCGGAATGACATGCTGACTCCCAAAGCTTATTAAGGGCAGCTGAGACATTTTATTTACATTCTCAACTTCCTAAAGATTGATGATACTACAGCTTTCTGTCGAGCTTGAAGATTTGCCATCCGGCTTTCACAGCACATGAAGGAACCAGGGCAGCGTCGCTGTATCAGGAAGAATCTGTTTTCCACTTCTCTATTTGTTTCTGGCAGATTCCGCAGAATGTCGGTTTATCTCTGAGCGGGGGGTCATTTTTACTGCGGTCCCCAGTAACGGACACTAACCATCAGTTCACCATCAATTCATCTTAATCAGTTCATTACATTCAAAGCATAGACTTCTAATGATGTTGGCAATAAACCCTTTAAATCCGCCGAGCTTCAGAGGATAGAGTCTTCTCGTCCAGCAACACGATTCCTATGAAACCACTCTCGGCGATGACTCATTAAGGCTAAACATTGGGCTTCCTCATCAGTGACCTCTCCAACCCTGGCTTCTGTCAGTCCTTTCCTCTGCTAACCTGCAGCAAACATCCCACCACCATCTCCCACTCTGTCCGTCCGTGAGCCATCAGGAATACATGGATGGTTTGATTTATTATTCGCCGTGCTGTTGTGTTAACAAGTGTCCCCGTTCTCGGGTCTGACAGGTGTTGGGTAAAGACCACCCTGACGTGGCCAAGCAGCTGAACAACCTGGCCCTGCTGTGTCAGAACCAGGGCAAATATGAGGAGGTCGAGTATTACTACCAGCGGGCCCTAGAGATCTACCAGTCCCAACTAGGTCCTGACGACCCCAACGTGGCCAAGACCAAGAACAATCTGGTGAGAGGGTCGCCCCGGGGTCGAGACTTCCCCTTCTTGGAGACATATTGACGATGACGACGGGTTAGGAAGAAGAGTATTTATTTTTCTGTGAATTTTTTCCCAGGCGTCCTGTTACCTGAAGCAGGGGAAGTTTAAGCAGGCCGAAACTCTGTACAAAGAGATCCTTACCCGCGCACATGAGAGGGAGTTTGGCTCAGTAGACGGTAACTCACACACACACCCACACACACACACAGACAGAGTAATCAAATGACATCTGTGATTGTAATGTTTTTTATGGTGCTATTATCCTTTTGGTGAAACTGCAACCTTTCAGTTGAATGGTTAAATTCAGACTGAGCCCCCTGCTGTCTGGACCAGACCAAACTCTTAGAGCCCGCTGCTGTCTGGACCAGACCAAACTCTTAGAGCCCCCTGCTGTCTGGACCAGACCAAACTCTTAGAGCCCCCTGCTGTCTGGTTATTTGTCAATTAATTTGTACCTGTGAGATTCTGATGGTGGTTGTTGGGGTTTCACTCTTCAGATAAGAACAAACCAATTTGGATGCATGCAGAGGAGAGGGAAGAACAGAGCAAGGTCAGTGTGTTATTGTCATGTGAAATAGATGTGAAATAGATATGTGAGGATCCGCTGTCAGTAAAGGCGGTTGTATTAGAGTCACTGCTGAACCTTTACACTGCTGACCGCTGACTGATCCTTTACACTGCTGACTGTTGACTGAACCTTTACACTGCTGACCGCTGACTGAACCTTTACACTGCTGACCGCTGACTGAACTTTACACTGCTGACCGCCGACTGAACCTTTGCACTGCTGACCGCTGACTGAACCTTTACACTGCTGACCGCTGACTGAACCTTTACACTGCTGACCGCTGACTGAACCTTTACACTGCTGACCGCTAACTGAACCTTTACACTGCTGACCGCTAACTGAACCTTTACACTGCTGACCGCTGACTGAACCCTCACAGCTGACCGCTGACTGAACCTTTACACTGCTGACCGCTGACTGAACCCTCACAGCTGACCGCTGACTGAACCTTTATACAGCTGACCGCTGACTGAACCTTTACACTGCTGACCGCTGTCTGAACCCTCACAGCTGACCGCTGACTGAACCTTTATACAGCTGACCGCTGACTGAACCCTCACAGCTGAGTAGGGAAGCTTTTCAGTTTCATCATTTCAGGCAGCTGAACAAGATATCTTGACTTTATAATCTTGCCCAATGTCCCACCAATTTACTCTCAATTTTCTCACTTTCTGTTTTTATTACAATACCCAAGGTCATCAAATATTAATAATTATACTTTAATATTTAAAAGAAATTCAGATCATATATATTTTTTTTATATTGTGTCCAGAGTAATTTAGAATATGGTTTGTCAGTAATGCTGTGAATATGGTTATCAGCAATGCTATTTAGTTATTTTGATTGATGTGCTTATATTGCCACAACTGATGTTGTGGTGCTTTTTTCTTTTTTTTTTCTCAAGGGAAAGGAGAAGGACGACTCCCCATTTGGAGAATATGGAGGCTGGTACAAGGCCTGTAAAGTAGACAGGTCAGTAGTGAGTCTGGTAATGATTTGATATGGCCTGTAAAGTAGACGGGTCAGTAGTGAGTCTGGAAATGATTTGATATGGCCTGTAAAGTAGACGGGTCAGTAGTGAGTCTGGAAATGATTTGATATGGCCTGTAAAGTAGACGGGTCAGTAGTGAGTCTGGTAATGATTTGATATGGCCTGTAAAGTAGACAGGTCAGTAGTGAGTCTGGTAATGATTTGATATGGCCTGTAAAGTAGACGGGTCAGTAGTGAGTCTGGAAATGATTTGATATGGCCTGTAAAGTAGACGGGTCAGTAGTGATTCTGGAAATGATTTGATATGGCCTGTAAAGTAGACGGGTCAGTAGTGAGTCTGGTAATGATTTGATATGGCCTGTAAAGTAGACGGGTCAGTAGTGAGTCTGGTAATGATTTGATATGGCCTGTAAAGTAGACGGGTCAGTAGTGAGTCTGGTAATGATTTGCAATTTTGGGGTGAAGGTTTTGGCCTCTAAGGTTGTTAAATGGGTTTGTTATGTCTGTTGTGTGCCTCCAGCCCCACAGTGACCACTACCCTGAAGAACTTGGGCGCTCTCTATAGGCGGCAGGGCAAATTGGAGGCAGCAGAGACACTAGAGGAGGCAGCCAAGCGCTCCAGAAAACAGGTGTGAAAACAACTGGCGCCAACACTGTTTAGTTTGTTAATGTGTGTGTTCGGTCTGTTAATGTGTGTGTCCGGTCTGTTAATGTGTGTGTGTTTGTTCTGTTAATAAGTGTGTGTTTGTTCTGTTAATGTGTGTGTCCGGTCTGTTAATGTGTGTGTGTCCGGTCTGTTAATGTGTGTGTATTCGGTCTGTTAATAAGTGTGTGTTCGTTCCGTTAATAAGTGTGTGTTCGTTCCGTTAATAAGTGTGTGTTCGGTCTGTTATTAAGTGTGTGTTCGGTCTGTTAATAAGTGTGTGTTCGGTCTGTTAATAAGTGTGTGTTCGGTCTGTTAATAAGTGTGTGTTCGGTCTGTTAATAAGTGTGTGTTCGGTCTGTTAATAAGTGTGTGTTCGGTCTGTTAATAAGTGTGTGTGTTCGGTCTGTTAATAAGTGTGTGTTCGGTCTGTTAATAAGTGTGTGTTCGGTCTGTTAATAAGTGTGTGTTCGGTCTGTTAATAAGTGTGTGTTCGGTCTGTTAATAAGTGTGTGTTCGGTCTGTTAATGTGTGTGTCCGGTCTGTTAATGTGTGTGTGTTTGTTCTGTTAATAAGTGTGTGTTCGGTCTGTTAATATGTGTGTGTTCGGTCTGTTAATAAGTGTGTGTTCGGTCTGTTAATGTGTGTGTTCGGTCTGTTAATGTGTTAGTTCTGTCTGTCTATTAATAAGTGTGTTCGGTCCATGCGACCAGGGTCTGGACACGGTGCACAAGCAGCGAATAGCGGACGTCCTGAGCGAACCAGTCGGCCGGGAGAAGCAGCGTAGCCGCGAGAGCTTGACCTCTGACACCACGGTGAAATATGAGAGTTGCCCGGACGGGGGCGAGGAAGTGAGTATGAGCGTGGAGTGGAACGGGGTAAGTACAGTGCACAGCCCAGGTCAGCCATTGGTCGGACAGTTGTGGTACAGACACGCCCCTTAGATACTCATGAAGAACATTGGCTGTGTGTTAGTCGCCTGACAAATGTGAACAGAATAGCGTTATATCGGATGTAGGGCTGGGCGATGTGGCTGAAAACTGTATCACGATATAAATGTTTCATATTGATCGATATTGATATTTTTTGGTTTCTTTTGGCGAAGAAAAATAATTTTTCTAACGTTTTCTCGAACATATATGTTTTATGGATATTGATAACGTGTCTATCGTAAAACATATTGTTATCGTTTTATCGCCCAGCCCTAATCGGTGACTGCTCTTTGTGTTACCTCTAAGTAAAGAACAGTTGTATCTGCCAACGTGGATATATCGCTTGGTGTTTCTTGACTAATTTCTGACCTACTCTTAAAGTGCACATTCTCTACAACTAGTTAACCGTTAGAGGATAAGGACTGAGATTCTAGTGGTGTTGACCTTGGTGTTGGCTGAAGTTATAATGCTGATTGACTGTCTGCTAGTTTCATGTATTGACCATCGTCAGCTCAACACTAGTGCTTCTAGTCCTCACCTGTCACCACTTACATGACATTCACTTATGGCCATATTTACTTATGGCCATGTGTCAGCAAGTTACTGTGCCTGTTATCAGAGCCATTAGATTAGCGTGTTTGTGTGTTGTGAGCATCATTTGTGCATTAGTGTTACAATAGAATGCTTTTCACACTACCCATCTTGTTATTGCACTACTGTCCCTATGGTCACACTGTATGTTTCAAAACACTCACTGCTGTAGTCTGCTGTTCAGAACGTTTTTGCTCCCGTGGCAACAGTAACCGTAGCGGCCGAGACAACCAATCAGCATTTGTTTTTTTTTATCCCCCTGCCTTCACCGGCAAGGTGCTGGGGAGAGCTTATGCATTATTACTGTAGTCTCTGCCTATTAGACTGTGCCTCTGTGCCTCACGTTCTCTGTATCCAATCAGGCTGTGTGTTGAGTCTTCACCATGGTGACTCATGTTCTCATCACTACTGATGCATGTGGGCTCTGTACTGTACCTTCAGTGTCTCCCTCTCCTCCTGCCTGAATTTGCTGTTTTGCTTTTACTGTTTCTGCTGTGGTCTGGGCTTAGATGGGACTGACTGCACTCGACACACACCTGGACTGACTGCACTCGACACACACCTGGACTGACTGCACTCGACACACACCTGGACAGACTGCACTCGACACACACCTGGACAGACTGCACTCGACACACACCTGGACAGACTGCACTCGACACACACCTGGACTGACTGCACTCGACACACACCTGGACTGACTGCACTCGACACACACCTGGACTGACTGCACTCGACACACACCTGGACTGACTGCACTCGACACACACCTGGACTGACTGCACTCGACACACACCTGGACTGACTGCACTCGACACACACCTGGACTGACTGCACTCGACACACACCTGGACTGACTGCACACACCACGTACCTAGACTGACTGCACACACCACGTACCTAGACTGACTGCACACACCACGTACCTAGACTGACTGCACATCTGTATCTCCTGTCATCTCGCCAAGATGTTCTACTTTTTCCATCGTTTTCCCCATCCTCATCCCCTTAAATCCTCGTTCCAATTTGTTTTCAGGGTCCTTGCTTGGATTTTCATGCGTTTAGATTTATATATTGGTCGATGTTTATCAAAAGAACCCAACTGAGTTTAAACACAGTGGCATTAGTTTATGGTTTGTAATCTCATTTATCTCTATAGATTGTGAATATTTTTCATAGATAGATCGGGTCAAAATAAACTATAGTTCTATTTATTTGCGTTCCGGTTTCCAAGTCCCGCTACTGAGCAGCTGATACAGGCTAGGGCCTCAGCTTATTGTCCGATACATTGACCCGCCATTTAATTTGCTGTAAGAATAGAACCTCACATCCAAAACGGACCTCATTCATGCTGCCTTCTGCTTCTGTGAGGTACACTTGAATAGGGACTATATAGTGAATATTTTAAGAACAGATTAAGTTTAGACTGACTTTAACTTTCCTCTTCGTCCATGGTTTATATTTTTTATTTTTTTGCCCACTTTTTTATGGTTGCCTCCAGACTGCTTCTGTTTGTCTGTCTTTTGTAGACTTTGTCTATTAATTGTTACTGACTCGTTTTGTCTGTAGACTGCTTCTGTCAGACTTTTGTTTTTCTATTTTCTTTGCATAGTCTTTTCTCACCATCTCACGTTGATCTGCTTCCTCTTAATCTGTGTTTCTTTCTATATCCACTTTTCTGCCTTTCCTGGTATTCCTTTCTTTCCCTTGTCCTCTTTCTATTTCTCCTCTTTTCCCTTCCGTCTGTCGTACCCTGTCTGACTGGCAGGCGTAATTCCAGATGCCTTGTTGCGGTTCTAAATACTTACCTTCTGCATGATGGACGCCAGCTTACCTGCCACCTCTCCAGCTTTGCAGTGGTCGTCTCTTCAGACTCTGGTCCCCTTCTCTCCTCTTCCGGGCTCTCTATCTGGGACTATTCTCCTGGGTCAAGCTGGCCTCGGCACTTTCCTCTATCCATGAAGACCAGAAGCATTACATTCTTCACTTTACTATAATTCTCTGTCTACCCGATCTCTCTCTGTCTACCCGATCTCTCTCTGTCTACTCTATCTCTCTCTGTCTACTCCATCTCTCTCTGTCTACTCCATCTCTCTCTCTCTCTCTCTCTGTCTACTCCATCTCTTGCTGTCTACTCTATCTCTCTCTGTCTACTCCATCTCTCTCTGTCTACTCCATCTCTCTCTCTCTCTCTCTGTCTACTCCATCTCTTGCTGTCTACTCCATCTCTCGCTGTCTACTCCATCTCTCGCTGTCTACTCCATCTCTCGCTGTCTCACTCGTTCTCTCTTGGAGTTTTTATGTCAGTGTGCTGATGTTTATTTTCTATTACTAACTAGTAGTGATGCATACTGAACTCCGCTGGTAGTGATTTATTTAACACAGTGTGTTCCTACTCCCTCAGCTCAATGACACACTGGGCCTCTGTCTCCTTATGTACTCTTTAGATCCTCTGCTCTATACATTTCTATTGATGTCAAATGTATGTGTTATGCTGTCATGTGGGTGCCTCAGAAGGCCGTGCAGATATACATGTATTCTCCTGTACGTATAATCATACACTGATTTAGTGAGGAGGATAGTACAGATCATGTATTCTCCTGTACGTATAAACATACACTGATTTGGGGAGGAGGATAGTACTGATCATGGATTCTCCTGTACGTATAAACATACACTTATTTGGGGAGGAGGATAGTACTGATCATGGATTCTCCTGTACGTATAAACATACACTTATTTGGGGAGGAGGATAGTACAGATCATGTATTCTCCTGTACGTATAAACATACACTTATTTGGGGAGGAGGATAGTACAGATCATGTATTCTCCTGTACGTATAAACATACACTTATTTGGGGAGGAGGATAGTACAGATCATGTATTCTCCTGTACGTATAAACATACACTTATTTGGGGAGGAGGATAGTACAGATCATGTATTCTCCTGTACGTATAAACATACACTTATTTGGGGAGGAGGATAGTACAGATCATGTATTCTCCTGTACGTATAAACATACACTTATTTGGGGAGGAGGATAGTACAGATCATGTATTCTCCTGTACGTATAAACATACACTTATTTGGGGAGGAGGATAGTACAGATCATGTATTCTCCTGTACGTATAAACATACACTTATTTGGGGAGGAGGATAGTACAGATCATGTATTCTCCTGTACGTATAAACATACACTTATTTGGGGAGGAGGATAGTACAGATCATGTAAAACATACACTGATTTGGGGGAAATGGAAGAGGAGAGGAATATAATTTTACAGATTGGGACATGCCTGGCTCAGCACTGCTTAATATTGACACCTCGTTGTGTCTCCAGCTAATCAAATCTATGTCCTGTCTGTTTGCGCATGTTACAGTATGTCTTTCTGCTAATAAAACCTAACTCTTTGCTCACCACATCTTTGCCTGTAGACTATTTGTGTTCCCTGTCTTTGCTCTTGCTGTATGTTGTTTGTTCATTGTGGGGTGAATCTGTTGATGGCTTAGTGCTCTGAGAGCAAATAAAAATCAACATCAATGTCTTGTTTTGGGAAGTGAAGTTCAGGTAATAGGGAAATAACTGACATTGCTCTGCTGAGCTGCTAAAGTTCTGAACAGCACACTGATGAGCTGGACATTTTCTGTCTGAACAGAGAGTATATTCGGACCCTCACATGCCTAGTCAATTACATACGCAGACAGTTATGTGCTGAACCAGATGTGTGTGTGCGGCTGTGTGTGTGTGTGGCTGCGTGTGTCTGCGTGCGTGTGTGTGGCTCTGTGTGTGTGTGTGTGGCTGCGTGTGTGTGGCTGCGAGCGTGAGTGTGGCTGTGTGTGTGTGTGGCTGCGAGCGCGTGTGGCTGTGTGGCTGTGTGTGTGTGTGTGTGTGGCTGCGAGCGCGTGTGGCTGTGTGTGTGCGTGCCTGCGTGTGCGTGCGCGTGTGTGTGTGTGAGTGTAACACTGTGGCCTCTCTTACCAGGATGGCTCTGGTTCTCTGAAGCGGAGAGGCTCATTCAGCAAACTCCGCGCTTCTATTCGCCGCAGCAGCGAGAAACTGGTCCGCAAGCTGAAGGGAGGCGGCTCTCGAGAGAGCGAGCCCAAAAACCCCGGGTAACTATCCCTCGAGCCGCCATGCACAGAGGGCCTCCACTCGCCCCGCGCTCACCGGTTTGGTGTGATGCCACTAGATCTGAGTAGAAATGACTAAAGCCACCCAGCTCCTGGAGGAATCTCTACTCTGCTCTGGGTTAACCCGGGTTGTCTGTCTGGAGGCCTGCTTGACACAACTAATAAATCCCAGGGTTGACTGTCTGGAGGCCTGCTTGACACAACTAAGAAATCCCAGGGTTGACTGTCTGGAGGCCTGCTTGACACGACTAATAAATCCCAGGGTTGACTGTCTGGAGGCCTGCTTGACAAAACTAATAAATCCCAGGGTTGACTGTCTGGAGGCCTGCTTGACACGACTAATAAATCCCAGGGTTGACTGTCTGGAGGCCTGCTTGACACAGCTAATAAACACCAGGATTGACTGTCTGGAGGCCTGCTTGACACAGCTAATAAACACCAGGGTTGACTGTCTGGAGGCCTGCTTGACACAGCTAATAAACACCAGGGTTGACTGTCTGGAGGCCTGCTTGACACAACTAATAAATACCAGGGTTGACTGTCTGGAGGCCTGCTTGACACAACTAATAAATCCCAAGCGGTTGCACTAACTAACACATTGAAGAGGCTGTTGCTTGGGCACTTTCATTGGGATTCTCTCAGTGCCATTTTCTCAATGGCTGACTCAAAAGTCACTCTATGGTGGAGTGTGAGTGTGGATATGTCCAGTGTGGAAGTTGCTGTGAGCAGGTGGGTGAGCAAAGAGGGTGGGGTTGATTCTATTCTTATATCCACAGAGTATTAATGGGATGCATCAGTGATTGTTTATTCCGTGTCATTTGAAAACAGTCAGCATCCCTGCCATGGCATCAGACATGGTACTGAACTGTACGTCGCCATACTGCTACTACTCATATTCTGCTTGGGATACACTGCTCTTTCTAGACTATAAAACATATATTTAGCTTATTTATTTTCTTGCATTTACAGATTTCTTTTTTAATTAAAGAATGTAAAAGTATGTATTTTTTTATAAATATTCTTGGTGAATTTGTATCTTCTTTTTGTTTTTGCATGGGCATCTTGTTTTATTTGAATATTTTATGATATAACTATTCTCTGTTTCGTGCTTTTATTTATGTTGAATAAACTTTTCAAGTATGTGGCTCCCGCATGTCTCATCTTGGCTGACGTTCTGGCTCCGTTTCCTCTCTAAGCTGCTGGCACACTGCATCTTTAACTCTCCAGAGTTATGGTCATAGTCTTTGTGGTTCAAACTCTTCTTCATTGTATGGACCCCTCCTTCGGCCGAGACAATACAGAAAGCTGGCGATCAACTGAACAACACACTGTGGTGCATTTAGCACAAAATACTACTCAGTTGGGAGCGATACTTATTTGGTTAGCGCACTTCGCTTTTCACTCACACGTCACCCAATTGAAACTGTCAAGCTTCTCCAAAAGCACACTGTTTCCATTGCAGTATTAGGGGGGGTGATCTTTAGGTAAACACAAATGTCCTGTTACATAAAGCGTCTTCTTTAACCAAAGTTATAGGATGGATTTAACTGAAACTGGCAATTGATCGAACCGATGGGAGAAACTGTACACACTTTATGAAAGGGACGTAATGATAGAGTGTGTTTGTGTTTTGCGTTTCAACACATTTTGCGATGAATTTAAATGAATTCAATAGGTCATATAAATGATTTTGTGTGGGGATCTTTGGCCCGACACTAACCTGTGTATGTACTGCAGTCATCTGTTATTAACCCGCATACTGTGTCCATGGGCCAGCCCCATGTCTGTCACACTGTTAACCCAATCACCTGGTCCAATACTGACTAGTTGCATGTGACTGTTCTGGGTGCAGCATGAAGCGAGCCAGCTCACTGGGTGTTCTAAACGTGCTGGACCAGGCTGCAGGAGATATCTACCAAGTAAGGAACTGTGTCTCTCCAGCTCTCACATCACTCCCTCCTTTGCCCCCCGTTTGTTTACTCCCCCTCTTCAATCCTACTCCCCCTTGCCATGTGGAAAATTTTCCAGAAATGGTTCACTCATGTCATGTCTATATGTGTAGTAACATCACATTGGTTCCACGTGCTTCTCATTTTGTCTTCACTAATCTATAACCTATTAACTCAGTGAATTGCTATAAACATGTTGTAAATTACGCCATTTGACAGTTGTTCCCTTAGGCTGCATTCTTTGAGGGAGAGACAACAAGATGAACAGAATCTATTCCAGAGTTTTTACATTCATTGTGTTTAATGTTGATCCAGTTATAAACTGACTGGTATGAATTGCATACAAGGATTAATCTGACTGAATTGATATAGAATAGGCATCACTGCACGATGAGAACGTTCTACATGATGGGGATTCTGGTGTCACTCAAGAATACCGTGCCAACCTTATGCACTGTCATTACTGTTATTGAATTGGCAATAATTGCAAAAATCGCTGTAATATTCTGTATCGCACACATACCATACATTTGTTTAGTTTGTAATCTGGACTTTGTACTCAAGTTGGTTTTATCTTTAGTTCTTATGCTGAACTATTCCCTTTCTGCTGCTTTCTCTAGGAGCGAAATTATCTTCTGAGAAAGAGTCGTGACCTGAGTGCCAGCCACACTGACCTGGCACATTGAAGGTTGGAACTGAGAATGTCCTGGTGGAGAGGTGGCCGAATCCTCAAGTCCGGTCTCCACCAGTGAAATATGCATCTGCCCCTCAAATTCCACCATGCCAGACCAAGCAGTCCTCCCACTCAACCATAATCAATTGTCCATTGGCTCACTGTACAGCTAGCATGCTAGTAAATAGGGTTAACATTCTCTTTGCACTTAAATCTTTTCGCTGGTTGTTTTACAGGGCTTTTGTTTATGTTAATATATATATATATAAATTGCTTAATACGATAATAGTCATGAAGTTTAAGTGTATAATGTTAAGTCTAAATGTGTGTGCGTCATGTAAAATACCATCTATATTTTCTAGTGCTAATGAGATAACGTTTAATGCGTGGTCATTGTGCGTGCGTGCTTGTGTGCGTGCATTAACTTCCTACCTTCCCTCCACTGATCTATGGAAAAATGTCAATCCTCTAGTTGTCACTTGATTGGAATATGTTAAGTTCAGTAGGTCCCCTGAAGGTTTTTCTCACCCCCTTTCTGTCCACATGTATGTGTTTTTGTTGATGTGCTTGTGTACTTTTTTGTTTACATGTGGGTTGTGTACATTTTGGTTGATATTATTTCCTATGCTGCTCTAAGGGAACGTTTTTTTCGGTTTAGTGGTCTTGAAACTGATCATTCTGCTTTTTTGTTTCATTACATTTTTGCAATTGGATAAAGACTGCTCCCATGTATATCAAGTAATGAGACAGGATTGTAGTATCAGCACATGAAGAATACCCAATTGATTTCTCAGGATGGTCAACAAACTAAGACGATAGCTAGCAATGCTAGTTTTGATATTTACTGACTGCACTAGATAATTTAACAAAATTGCCTTTTTCATTCAAATGCAATTTCCAGTTACTTCCTGGAACAAAAACATTGTTTACAAATTTTTACCAGTCTGTTACTGTATATTAAAAAATGAAACAACAGAAACCTTGTATGAAAAGTGAAATTAAGCTAAAAGACTGGAATTTGCTTTAACATGAAAAGCGAAGCACATTTTCAAGCAATCTGTAAGAGGATGTGTTTTTTCCGCTGTCACCAAATTAAAACATTGTTGCTTTTAAAATGTTGAAATTAGTGGTTGGATATGTTTATGAAGACAAATATGACAACAAATCCCTGGTTTAGATAATAAACATCTGGGTTGAGTAGGCAAAAGTGAAGCAGCTACAAGACATGGCACACTGTTTCTATAGCGGATCTAATTAAGCATTGGTGTTCCATCTTTTTTTATATTGCAGAGTAAATAAACACTTTCTCATCGCTTCAGATATTGCTGTATTCATTTTACGAACATAGACGCCCTCTAGTGGTGAGAACTGATTGAAACGCCAGTGTTACATTGGAGAATTAACGCGAGTGGGTCACGTGGTTTATTACACTAAGCCGCTGTCAACAAACGGTGATGGTGCTTTTGTTTACCAGTCTTTCATTGAAGGCTTCAAAATACATCTTTTTGTAAGTGACTACCTCCTTAAATGTGCATATATGTGTTTTCCGTGTCATTGTTTTGAATAAATTTATTAATCTAGCTATCCAAACGTCAGCTTGTTTGATCTGCTGCTGCGTTGCTAACGGCGTTGCTAGCGCGTAACGTTACTTAGCTAGCATTGATTCCGAGATATTACAGCACTGTCTGCACTAAAGTAGTTCCCAGAACCTGTCCCTGTCTATGGAAAATTGTAATTTGGTTGAGAAATAGTGTTTACATTAATAGTAAGTTAGCGTTAGTGACTAAATGCAGCAGCTCCTCTTGTAGCTTAGCGACGCCGTTATTTCTACTAGGTAACTAACGGTTAATATCAGAATCAGAAAAGTGTTTAATCGCCATGAATGTGTGAAGGAAGGTGATTACATACAACATATGAATAGAACAATATAAATTATACTAGGGGCTGTGGGGGTTTATGGATAAGTAATATACAGAATACAGATAAGTAACGTAGTGTAATAGTGCAAATATTGCAAAATCAGGCAATGTGCATATGGATATCGTTGCGTTATGTAACGTTACATTGTATTATAAGAACATTCACAGAGACAAATCGACATATGCAAAGAAACAGAGATGTATCTAGCTCTGGTAATGTCAGTCGGTAACTAAGTGTGATGCCCACTAAAGTTGTTATCACATTTGTGGTATTTTCTGTATGGTTATAATTAATGTTTTTGAGCACAAATGAACCTGTCTCCACTATCCTTGCAAAGAAAGGGGCAGGCTAAGATTGTGTACAGGAAGCTTTCTAGTTCGGGTTGCTTTGCGGTCTTTCTCTTTCTGTCTCGAGATGAGGAACGGACGCAAAGTTTTTCCTGTCTGATTTATTTCTCCTGTTTCAGGTTAGTGGAGTGGTAAATGATACTAAGTAAATAAAGTGTAATATGTGAACATGTTACTGAATGTTTTCAATGTCCGCTGAAAAGAGTTTTATGAAAATGTGGATATATGTACATAGATAAAAATCGTGCATGGAAATGACCTCTATCAAGGCTCTCGGACAGAGTTCCAGAACATTTTTATAAAGTTATATTGTTTGGTAATGTATAATATTGTGTAAAATGTTAAAAACGAATGTTATATATTTTAGAGTTAGGAAAAACTATGTTGAAAGTCTGTCAGCTCATGTATAAAATAAGGGACCATAAAAGTGGTAACATAGGCTATGTTCATATGTAAGTGTTAACCAAAGCTATTGTAAGTTAAAAAGAGACAACTTTAACAGTGGTTATTGTCATTTTAACTCAGTTTCTGCTGAAAGGTGAAAAGACACATTTTATTTTGACGCCGTGTTTTATTTCATATAAGTTATTAAGTGTATGTAATAGAGGAGGATTTACATTGTGAATGTTGAATAAATCCTCTCTTTCACTTTCTGTCTGATCGAGATGAGGAACGGACGCAAAGTTTTTCCTGTCTGATTTATTTCTCCTGTTTCAGAGAGAGGGCATATACACTGTTTACGTGGTGCCAGCCCCGGTACCTGTAACATAAGCAATCAGTAAATCGTGTTGTGCCTCTTCTCTGAGCTAAATGAAACATTAAGGTTAACGAAGTGTAATATTTGTCTACTCTTACCGAAGTCAAATTGGTCCTACATGGAAAAGCACCTAAACGTGGCTCTAATACGTGAGCTATGTTTCCGATTTCCATATTTTGTTCATTGTTTTACAGGTCAGGGGCCCTTCCGTGAGCAGGAGCCCTAGGCTGTGCCACTGTAGAGAGGAGAATCAATGGTGTGCAGATTTGTCACACCGCCTTGTGCACGCTGGATGAACGCAACGTTACTCAGCACACAACGGTAGGTTTGTTTCACCCATTGATTTTCTTTGTGTGTTTCAACAAGTAGGCCGAACTGCCCACCATAAATCAACACATTCCATTAAACGTGCATTAAAATGTGACCATTCCATCACGCACGGCAGACTTAAATAGCCTGAACATATTGTGTGCTGTACCTTATCCAGTTGTTTGTAACTAGTGGTTTCTTGTGTTTCTGATAAATCATTGCCAATTTATGACTGTGACTATTTGTTTTGTAGGCAGCACATTTATGGCGTTTGTGAGGGTGATGAACTGTGGAGACTTCTGCCAGGCACAGCACAAGAACCTGGTCATTGTGGACAAGTGAGCAGCCTTCAGCCAAACATATGAAGAAATTCCCCACCAGAAGTCAACCAGTACTGCTGGAGAGAGAGCGAGAGGCTGATATATCCCTAAGTGTATGGCTTGGATTAATCTAATCCAGGCACTAAACAACCACTAAACCATTCCTGAATGGGCTAGTTGGGATAAAGTCTAAAGGGATACCCCCCTTTCTTTTGTTTTCATAGTTCACTTTTATTTACTTTTCCCCCATAGTCTGCATCTTTCAACAACCACCTCAATACTAAGTCTTCCAACTATTTTGGAGTACTTTTCTCTACTACTGTACTGTACACCCACTTTTGGAAGACACCCTCTATCTGTCAAGATGAATCGACCCGCGCCTGTGGAAATCACCTATGAGTGTATGAAGTTCCTGATCACCCACAACCCCACTAATGCCCAGCTGGTGAAATTTATAGAGGTGCC
This sequence comes from Dallia pectoralis, assembly GCA_029465975.1. Taxonomy (NCBI): domain Eukaryota; kingdom Metazoa; phylum Chordata; class Actinopteri; order Esociformes; family Umbridae; genus Dallia; species Dallia pectoralis. The sequence continues at coordinate 6,759,934 of CM055754.1, forward strand.
GTGTTATTATTTCTAATAATGCTCATAACTGCTTTTTTAATCAAGCCAGAATGATATGACGTGAAAGAGTCACTCCATTGCCAGCTGATAACACTTATTCTTTGTTGATGCAGGACCTGAAGGCTTTTGGGGTTCAGACACTGGTCCGAGTATGTGATGCCACTTATGATAAAACCCCTGTTGAGCAGGAAGGCATCACTGTGTTGGTAAGATAACTCTTATTGCCTTTTGTCTGTATTTTTACCCATCTGAGACCTTCAGGTTCCTGTATGTAATTGTCTGTTGTACCTGCATTCGTCCAGGGTCTATCGTTTTCCCTATGACAGAGATTGCAGGAAGGCATTAAAGCGTGCCCATTAATCTACTTAATGAATCTATTAAAAGAGCCTAATACAAGCCATGTGGTTTCTCCAATCAGGATTGGCCCTTTGACGATGGTTCCTCCCCCTGAACAAGTCGTCGATGATTGGCTTAACCTCCTGAAGTGTAAATTCAGAGAGGAACCTGGTTGTTGCATTGCGGTCCATTGTGTGGCAGGGTTGGGTCGGTGAGTTGTCTGCCATCATGTTTAATGAATAATATATATTTGCCGTCACATGTCTGTTCTTCTTTCTTTAAATGTCTCTGTCTATAGTTTCTTTTAAGAGGTTCTGGCGCATCTGAGAATGGTTCTAGGTGGCATTGCCAACTACAGTTGTAACTTAATACACCTGCAATAGCACTGTGTATTGAGTGGGTTAGGGTGTGTTGTGAATGGACTTAGGTGACAACCCAATAATTTGACAGGCTTAATTTGTTCCACGTCATTGCTGTCTCTTTAGTTGATATACTGCTATCCTTTCTATCCAGAGCCCCAGTCCTGGTTGCATTGGCGTTGATTGAGTGTGGGATGGAATATGAAGATGCTGTTGAGTTCATAAGACAGTAAGTCCTCTCGATTTATAACGTAACATATTGTAATAAATGGTAGTGACTCAATTCGTACTGCTGTGATTTAAGTTCAGTTTTTAAGTTCTGTCTGCAGACTCCTGAATACATACAGTATTTCAGTTTTACATTGGAAGTGCCGTCATAATCAAAACAACTAGACACATTTTGACGTTAGAATCACTTGGGTCTGTTTTCCTTCTCAGAAAGAGACGCGGCGCTTTCAACTCGAAACAACTCATGTACCTGGAGCAATACAAGCCCAAGATGCGCCTTCGCTTTAAAGATGCCAATGGCCAAAACTGCTGCATTCAGTAAGAAGATAAGCGATATTGTCATGGTTTAGTCAAAAACATACACGGATGACTAAGAGCTGTTAATAATTACACCCAAAGAATAAAAAAAGAATAGTCTCATTACTCAAATTGAATTTACCAATGTGAAGCGTGCAGATGGACTCATCTCAGAGTTGTAAGCACTGAGGTTTTCCTCAGTAATTGTAGTTGTGAATCATTAAAGCAAGATTTTTCAAATGTTACTAGTTGTTGGTGGTATGATCATGTACAAGTTGTGCAAAGACAAATATGTTTATTTGGCAAGTCTGTTTGAAAGCCTTTGATAGTGTTTGTTTTTTTTACAAACATATTCAAAGACGAGCACAAATCTGCACAGAAACCATATTTATTGGGTACTTTCTATAACATTTTGTGGTAGACAAGTGTTTTAGTTTCTGGTAAATGCTTCAAAAAGTAAATTATTACTTTTCACAACATATTTGGGTATACCTTCATGGTTCCAAGTGATGCCTAGTCAGAATAATTTAAATGCGTCATAAATCAAGAATCAAACTTGTCATTTAGACCAATTGTTATTACCAATGTGTTACTGTGTTGCCATGTCATTCTGAAGTAAATACCATAATTTTATTTGACTTAATGTTTGTGCTGTAAATAAAAGTGTTCAACCAAATAATGTTTCCGACGATAAGCACCGCCACCAATACCAGACATTCAACCCCTAAATCCCAGGTCTTCAAACTTCTTTTTAGGGACCACTAACCACTAAACTTCCCAAACTCAAGTCTGGATCTTGAAGCCAGTTTACTATTTTTTTTTTACATTGCTTCACTCTCATCAGTGAATTATTTTGACCTGCATGGGGCAACAGGTGGGTACAATTAACGACAGGGTAGAACAGAAAAACAGCAAACTTAGGACTCGTAGGGTGTAAGAGAGTATCTGGGGCTCTAAGTAGTGCACTGAAAACCTTGCTCTAAATTATTATTTTTGTCAGATGCTAATCGTTATAAAACTTGTTTCTCCTGTCCGGCAACTAACAATAGATAGAGATGCATCTAATTAGGCTGCTTATGTTAGATGGGTTGATCCAATTTAAGCACCGAATTTCCCCATAATGGACACAAGATGGAGCTGAAGTTACATTTCAATAGGCATGTTCCATGTTGAATTGCTTTGGTGTTCACGAATAGGCTATTTGGTTGCATTATCTTGTCTGTTAAGACAGTTTGTTCTGTCATATTTATTTTTTTCCTTCAACGATGACGATTATATATTTCACCCCAGCTAACCGATGGTCCTGATTGGTTTTAAAATATATTGCGGATGTTTCTTTCTTCCGATAATGTCTACTTCCAGTAACTTATACGGCTAAATACGCAGAAACAATATGAAAGCAGCCGGCTTTGGTTAAACGGGTTTATTAGTGGCCGGTCCTGTCCTTGGATTATCCTTCACATAAATCCAGCAGGCGGTCGGACCCTGAAAAGCCAGTCGCTGCATTATGTGTTGCGTGTCCTCGTTTAGTCACCGGTATTACCGTGTAATGTAGTGTAGTCACCGGTATTACCGTGTAATGCTCCGGAGCAAATTCCCCGGAACAACATGCCTCCCAAACACGCCGTGTGATCTGTGATATTGCATTGGGTCACCATCTCTGGTGGGATCTAACATTGCTCTTTACTTGTGATTCTGGACCGACTGGACGGGACCTGATTCTTCAGATCATCCTGTCATACGGAACAGGGGACGAAGACAGTGGTTAGAGAGATTCATTAAAAATAATCAGAATAAATATAGCAAACAGATAACGGACTGCAACCATGATGCCGGTGAGTTGAATAGGTTTATTATGGCTGTTGTTACTAAGTTATTGAGGCCTCTGATATTGTCAACAGATTAAGGAAAATAAAAGTATAGTTTAGGCACATAAGGTGCTGTTGTAAAGGCTGATGGTTCGTAGAATTTACATAATGTATTTTATATTGTGCGAATTATTGTTGGATCATGAGTTGTGCACGTATGTGCATGTGCATGTGCGTGTGCGTGTTGGTTTGTGGCAGAGAGAGAGAGAGAGAGAGAGAATAATAATAGAGAAGGCAGTGGTGACTGTGACTAACCTGTTTATACCATGACTCTACATGATTCACATGTCTGTTCTTCAAGAGCCGTCCAAATGCAATTTCAGAGGAAGGGAGAAAGACAAACAAAAGAGAAAGTGTCAGAACAAGTTGGGAATTGGCGCCGGCCTTTAGTGTTATCTACGGATGGTACACAAGGTCCTGGTGGTCATAGAGAGACATATTTAGTGACATTCACCTCTCCGCCTCTCTGTCAGTTCCTTAGTGGTTGATATCAGTGTTAGGAAACACGCACGCACGCACACACACACACAAACACGCACACACGCACAGTGCTCCAACACGGATCACCTCATACCTTCTAACAGGCATTTGTTCATTTATTTCACACCCTTAACCAACCAGGCAGTAAGTCAGGTTGAAAATTCAGAATTACACAACTGCTTCATTTAGAAACACAGTCTAAATAAGTATGTCTTTATTTCAATCATGTCACGCAGGGGCATCGTTCATTTCATTCACGTTGGATGATTTTTCATTGGTTGTTTTGATGTTGGCTTTAACACTCCTTTGCCCTGACACATTTAATTAAACAGGCCCTGGTGTTCTGTTTTCTGTCTTGTGGTCACCCTGTCATTCTCCAGAGAGTCACCTGTTGATGGATTAGCTTGTGGATAGCGAGGTTGTGTGCTCACCACAGGGGCTAGGTCAGCTGGCTGAATTCCTGGGTAATTACCCAGACCGGAAGAGAGTTCAGCTCTGCACAAACCTTGCCTGTCCTCCTCTATTGCCCATCTCCACTGCAGCCTATCTCTTTCTCAAATCCTTCACTGCGCCTCTGGAACCTAACTGGAACCAAACTATGCAGTTAATCACAATTAGAAAAGCTACTCCATATTATATCCTCTCTATTTATCTTCACCCAGATTTGATTCAACACCATGTTGGTGAAATCAAATGTATTCTATATTGCCCTTTTTACTGTCTCAAATTGCTTTTAAAATACCCCAAATAGGAAGCAACAAGAATAAACACACAGTGGTTATTAACTCTCTTGTGGGTTCCGAACTCAGGAAGAAACCTGCAGAGGTACTAGACTCTGGGGGATGGCCAGTCCTCTTGTGGTTGTGCAGGTTCAAGGTCATAAGACTTCATGAACATATGGGAAACGTCAACATTTCTGCATGTTCTCAAAACAAGCAGTGGATGTTACGTAGGCTGTCAAGAATGACAAAATGTTAGAAATAACATCAGGTTGACCAGGTCATATTTTCAGCTGCTGAACCTCAAGGGGAAAATACTGGGTTATTAATGAAATGTCATTTGGAGTGTGGGTGTTATTATACATATCTTGACCAATAAGCCGGAGAGTAAGTTCAGAGCACTCTTATTTACTCTGCACAGTTGATTGGGAGCCATTTTGTACTCGTTCACTTCCCCTGATGATTTGACCAGTAGCCAGTTGCAGGCTAACAGC
>CM055754.1:6765214-6780214 GCA_029465975.1 Dallia pectoralis
ATGTAAACATGTTTAAGTGTGTGTGTATTCATTATGAATGTGAACATGTTTAAGTGTGTGTGTATTCATTATGAATGTAAACATGTTTAAGTGTGTGTGTATTCATTATGAATGTGAACATGTTTAAGTGTGTGTGTATTCATTATGAATGTAAACATGTTTAAGTGTGTGTGTGTATTAATTATGAATGTGAAAATGTTTAAGTGTGTGTGTATTCATTATGAATGTAAACATGTTTAAGTGTGTGTGTATTCATTATGAATGTAAACATGTTTAAGTATGTGTGTGTATTAATTATGAATGTGAACATGTTTAAGTGTGTGTGTATTCATTATGAATGTAAACATGTTTAAGTGTGTGTGTATTCATTATGAATGTGAACAGGTTTACGTGTGTGTGTATTCATTATGAATGTGAACATGTTTAAGTGTGTGTGTATTCATTATGAATGTGAACATGTTTAAGTGTGTGTGTGTGTGTGTGTATTCATTATGAATGTGAACAGGTTTAAGTGTGTGTGTATTCATTATGAATGTGAACATGTTTAAGTGTGTGTGTATTCATTATGAATGTAAACATGTTTAAGTGTGTGTGTGTATTAATTATGAATGTGAACATGTTTAAGTGTGTGTGTATTCATTATGAATGTAAACATGTTTAAGTGTGTGTGTATTCATTATGAATGTAAACATGTTTAAGTATGTGTGTGTATTAATTATGAATGTGAACATGTTTAAGTGTGTGTGTATTCATTATGAATGTAAACATGTTTAAGTGTGTGTGTATTCATTATGAATGTGAACATGTTTAAGTGTGTGTGTATTCATTATGAATGTGAACATGTTTAAGTGTGTGTGTGTGTGTGTATTCATTATGAATGTGAACAGGTTTAAGTGTGTGTGTATTCATTATGAATGTGAACAGGTTTAAGTGTGTGTGTATTCATTATGAATGTGAACAGTTACAGCCTGGGTGTTTTCCTGCGAAGTTAAGTCTTCAAACAAATCCCTAATTAGAACAAACTTGATTATCCATTTGAAAGGATATAAACCTCTTCTTCCTTGTGTTGCTTTTTTACTCTCTCTGTTTTGTTGTAGGTTTTCACTTTAACCCCGATGTCACAAACACAGGTTTACCTCCTCCAGAATCACATTATTATAGTATCTCTGTGTTGTAATCTGATCCATCACCAATTCTGTTCTCAGTCGGTCCGGGACGACGTGTAGCAGAGAGAGATTAATTTACATTTTGTATGGGACATGCGTCTCTATTCGAAGACATTTTCGGTGTCTCTGTGCTTCTAGGCATGTTTGTGTGGCAGTGTTAAGCCACTTTCGGTGTCTCTGTGCTTCTAGGCATGTTTGTGGGGCTGTGCTAAGACATTTTCAGAGGGGAGGCAAGAGGCTCTGGGTTTCGTACAGGTCAAGGGAACAGTGACAGGCAGCTGTTGCACATAAATAAATACCTCAGCTGATCCTATAGTGGAAATGTGCGCTCGAGTTGGAAGGGCCATGGCATTTAGAGAGGACATCTCCAAATCAAAATGTGCAGAATACTTTTGAATTTACTACACACAGTCAGCATCTGGAAAGGACGCCCTCAACTCTCATATTAGGAAATCCTATTCAAATATGTGGTTCCACTGTATTACTACATTACCAAACAAAAATTACCAAAAAACACACACTTCCACTGTGCATTACATTGCCTTATTTTAGTTTTTCATGACATTCCTGGCTTTTATTATTCGTCATGACATCTCGGTATTAATGAGAGCCAAATTGTCATACGGTTTACGGGACACCAAATCACTTTATCCTTGGTTGGTTTGGCAGAGTGCCTGTAATATCTCTGCGCTTGTAAAATCTCTTTTATAATGTTCATTGCTCAGCTCACTGTACCATAATCTGTGCCCCCTCAGAGTTTGAGGGAGAGCATTGAAGATGATGGAAATGTATTTTGGTGAGATGCATACAGCTTCATATCACATGTAAGATCCACTACCAGATTTGGACACATGACTGGTACTATGTCCATTATTTACAAACCACTGGTAGGATTGCAGGTATTTCTGTTTTACTCAATCGGACGCCAATTTTTGCGCTGTCAAAAAAACCCGATATCTACTAAATAAACGTGAACTACTATTCTCTACATTATAAAACATTGAAAATCCTATTAATCCAAATGTCTGAGTGCATTGTTATGTAGTTGTAAAATAACGGATACAACTGTAGTGTTAGATGAGGTGTTGTTTATTCACATTCTGTGGCGTACTGCTGCAATCCACTCTATTCCGCTGTTGTATCTAGCCAACTCACTGGCTCCAAGCTCTCTTAAAGGTGCATCACACATTGTGGCGCACACAAATAAATCTATGTATGAAATTACAATGTAATCTATTAAAGCTAAAATCATTAATTCAGATTATTTAGCCTCATATTCAAGTAAAATTAGTAAAGACGTTAAATATTCATTCTGTCAACTGATGTCCCTTTTTTAAAACTGGGGAAAAGTTAACTCTAAAAAACTCTGTAACATTCACATTTTTGTTATTTATTTAGTCATGAGAGTGATGGCCCAGATTTCGCTTGAATGCAATACGTATTTATTCAAAGTAGCTACAGTACTTTACAACTAAATGCAGCTGTCACATTTATCAAAACTGTAACTTTGATCTTTCATAAATCACCACAATTGTTGCTAATAATATGGAAGAATTCCACAGCAATGGACCCATCTATGTCTATATCTATGTCTGTGTTCAACAATGTCAAGTCATATCTCCATATCTCTCTCCTGCAGACCATCTTAACAGTGTTTCTAAGTGACAGCCAGCAGATGCTAACCGAGGTGCCCGTCACTCCAGAGACCACGTGCAGAGACGTAGTGGACTTCTGTAAAGACGCTGGGGAGCTTGGCTGTCACCTGGCCGAGGTCTGGAAGGGCAACGGTATGTGACACTTTAGCCTTTCACCTCTGAACTAGTGAAGCTAATCTTTGACCTGATCTTAGATCAGTCGACTGACCCGTCTACTAGTGGACTGACTGACTGGTGTTAAGGTTTTGTCACAGGCTCTAGCAGCATTGAGCGAAGTGACACGCCAAAAATCATAGCTTTTGAGATACCAAAGCTGTTTTTTCCCCAAATAATTCGCTGTTACTGAAAGGAAGCTTGTAGTGATTTAGTATTTATTAAAATCCCCATCAACTGAGAGGGTTTATTCTCATGGGAGGCCTTGATGTACAGATAAATGGACATTATCTATAGCCAGCCATCATTGAGGTTGCATTATAACCTACTCCCCTACCCGAACAAATGTTTGTCATTGTCCAGCTCCCTGTGTGAAAGCATTGGTGGTCCTCCCCGGACATACAACAATGACATGTTTGTATCAGGCTGTCCCCAGACAAAAAACGGACAGAAAAATAGGTCAGAATTTGCCTCTATAACCCTGCAGACTCTGGGGCATGTTTAGCCCGTAGGCGTATGGTTACAGGAACAAAAATAGACCCCTTAGACCAAAGCACATTTGTTTTTGACCGTAAGACCGGAGACATCCATGTAATATCAACAAGAGTCAGTGATAGCAATTCTATTGAAACCGTTCCCTAGCGTGTGGAATGAGAGGTAATTCATTTGTATCAGAAAGGTTGTTCAGACTGTCAGGTGTCTATTACTAAAAACGAGGAGTTATTTTCATTGCAACACAATTCTCCAGTACCAGAGTTTTGCTATGTGTGCTTGTTTATTGCTAATTATGTAGTGAACGTATCTGGAATAATTATCAGGGCTAACTATATGTGTCTGTTCTCCCACCCAGAGAAAGGGTTCCCGCTGTTAGTAATGTACAGGTTCTAACTATATGTGTCTGTTCTCCCACCCAGAGAAAGGGTTCCCGCTGTTAGTAATGTACAGGTTCTAACTATATGTGTCTGTTCTCCCACCCAGAGAAAGGGTTCCTGCTGTTAGTAATGTACAGGTTCTAACTATATGTGTCTGTTCTCCCACCCAGAGAAAGGGTTCCTGCTGTTAGTAATGTACAGGTTCTAACTATATGTGTCTGTTCTCCCACCCAGAGAAAGGGTTCCCGCTGTTAGTAATGTACAGGTTCTAACTATATGTGTCTGTTCTCCCACCCAGAGAAAGGGTTCCCGCTGTTAGTAATGTACAGGTTCTAACTATATGTGTCTGTTCTCCCACCCAGAGGAAGGGTTCCCGCTGTTAGTAATGTACAGGTTCTAACTATATGTGTCTGTTCTCCCACCCAGAGGAAGGGTTCCCGCTGTTAGTAATGTACAGGTTCTAACTATATGTGTCTGTTCTCCCACCCAGAGGAAGGGTTCCCGCTGTTAGTAATGTACAGGTTCTAACTATATGTGTCTGTTCTCCCACCCAGAGGAAGGGTTCCCGCTGTTAGTAATGTACAGGTTCTAACTAGATGTGTCTGTTGTTTCTCGCCCTCACAGAGAGAGTGATTCCTTTTGACCACTTGATGTATGAGCACCTTCAGAAGTGGGGACCCAGAAGAATGGAAGTCAGGTTCTACCTGAGACATGAAGACTCCCCCCCAGAGAGTAGTAACCAGGGTAAGTGACTAAGAGTCATGTATACATGTGAACTATATGGTAGCGGATATCTCTGTATAACACACTACCTTTAAGCCTGCCTATTGGCACTGTTCAATATGTGGGGTCTTACCCAGAGGAGCTCAGGCCAAATGGTGGTAATATCTTTACAATGAAAAGTTCGTACAGTATCGAAGGAATATGTTGTCTCTAGTCGAGTGTCTATGGAATGTATCGTGCCATTTCCAACAGAGATTATTTTGTTTCTTATTTATCCAGATCAGATAGCATAAACCAGGCGTTTACTAAGAAGGCGTCAGCATAACGATGGTGTCAGTAAAAGCTGCACGTTTTTTCCATTACTGAAGCTTTTGTCTAGAATTAATGGCCCCGTCGAGGCCCTGTTCTTTTAAGACTGAATAGGAAGCCATTTCAGACAAACCATGTTTTTGTTTTATTGGCTCGAACAGGACAGAGTGTTTCTGTTTTTTGATCTGCTGGAACTCACAGTGCTGTTTTCCCCTTGAACATATCTGTCCATCTTTGTTGCTGGAAACTTAACAGGGAGTGAGAGAGTGTTTGCATAAGTGAGAGTTAGAGTTTGTGAGTGTTTGTACGAGAGAGAGAGAGTGTGTGTGTAAGTGTTTGTACGATAGAGAGTCTGTGTGAATGTGTGTGTGAGTGTTTGTGTGAATTAGAGAGTGTGTGTGAGTGTGTGTGTGAGTGTGTGTGAGAGTGTGTGTGTGAGAGTGTGCGTGTGTGTGTGTGTGTGTGTGTGCATGTGTGTGTGTGTGTGTGTGTGAGTGAGTGTTTGTGTTACTGAGAGTGTGGATGAGTGAGAGTATGTGTAAGTGTTTGTACGAGAGAGAGTGTGTGTGAATGTTTGTATGAGTGAGAGTGTGTGTGAATGTGTGTGTGAGTGTGTGTGTGCGTGCGTGCGTGTGAGTGTGCGTGTGAGTGTGCGTGTGTGTGTGTGTGTGTGTGTGTGTGTGTGTGAGTGTGTGAGTGTGTGTGTGCGCGTGTGGGTGTGTGCGCGTGTGGGTGTGTGTGCGCGTGCGAGTGAGTGTGCGTGTGTGCGTGTGCATGTTGGCTCTGCATGATTGGGCTGCCTACACTTATGCAACTAATCTTATTTGGTGCCTAATTGGTCTCTGCACCAGTGACCTCCTGTGACCTTTGAACCTGAGTAGAATCAGATATAGCGACACAGATGCCTAAACGGTTAGAGAGGGCAAACTGACCAGGTGTGAGGTGTTTGGGGTCTGGTGCCTGACTGAGGCTTGACCAGGGGCTGGGAGAAAGAATTATCTTCTGAATAAATAATCCTTAAGTAACAACGGCTGTTAATGTGGTGAACTTGTTCTTCATCATTGCAGCCATCCATTATGTAGACTAAATGCCTGAGAGGGAATAACGAACGATGTACTCCTTTCTATGGATCATATTGGTGGGTGTATGCGGATGAGGGTTTGGTAACAGAGGCTCCCGGCCCCACTTGAAAACTACTTCATGGGCTGATTCCTTCTAATGACCCAGTAGGACATTTGATCCCAACTCCAATTTCGTCATGTGAGCGGATCAGCCAATCAATTAGACTGAAATGTACGTCACTGACATGTCCTCAACGGTGCTGCGCATTCTGACACAGAAGCCGAAATGCACGTATACACAGACAGACACTTCTTTCTACCTCTATGATTAAGGACAAGCGGGCCCATTACGGTTGAACATGTAATGGACCTGCCTGTCTGGACAGCGTTATCGGGACCCGCTCGTTGAGCATGAAGCATCTGCGGCTGACTGACAGGATTACACACATGTTCAGGCCCAAGTATTTACAAAATTAAACCTCTAGCTATTTATAGGTAACAAATGTGACGACGTGGGCGGCGTTTAACCAAAGAGAATAGATCCGTCACATGACTCGACCGAGTATCCGCGGTCGAGGCGGCTGGATGAATGAATGATCGGCTCGTGGTTGCACGGTCAAGGATGAACTCCCCTCCCGCTCGGCCGTGGACCAGAGTCACACCCGCGACTGCGCGTCGTTCCAGTGGAACACCGACCAGTGATAGTCGGACTTAATGCTGGATCCTGGGTGGCTTTGGCTTAGCGCGTGGACTCATTAGACCAGATCACTATCTGACTTAAGGCTATGTGGGGGCTGTACTGCAGTGTATTGTGGTATGTCACAGCAGGCTGTTGCGCTTATCTACTCAGAGTCCAGTCACAATTGGCCAACAAGGTTGTTGTTTGGGAATTCTGGACAGGACACCGGAATGCATTCAGTCATCCCAGAAGGTATGGCTTTGCTTTGTGGGGATTTGTCTTGGGCTGCATCCTGCGTATAGTGAGTCTATAGATGTTTCCTCGTTTTCAGGACGAGTGGGCGTCGTTTTTCGGAGACATCGATTTTCCTCAACGTTGATGGCAGGCCTCTGCATTAAAAATGTCCAGTCAGGGGTCATTAAAATGAAGTGTTTTGTAATGTTGCACTGCTCTCTCTCACTGGAGCGCGTCGGACAAATGCACGTTAGTTTGATGTGTCTTTATTTTATATTCAGGGAGTCAACTCTCTCCGGATCAGTCCAACAGAGGAGATGGAGAGAGCACAGACCAGCCATGTGACAACAGGGTAAGAGCCTCTGTGTTTGACTGTACAACAATTGTTGTTGAAAACTATTTCATTTAAATATCATTGACAAAATATGTAAATGCACTCAGCGGTTTGGTCAGACGGATGACCTGGAGTGTAGATGAACTCATTGACAATAATGTTTACCCAACAAAAATGGCACTTTTCATCGAACAAGCGCAGTTGGTGATAACTGTGGAATTGTTATGGTGCCAGAATGAGATTTCTTTTTTGCTCAGTAGACACAGGGGTTATCTGTCCAATAAGTGTCCCATGTTATGTCCGGAAGGTTATGTCCGTTTACACAATTATAACATGTACTGTGTCTGTAACGCACGTCTGGCAGCAAGCCTTGTTTATTGGTATGAAACTATTGTAGTCATCAAAACATGGGGCTTGCGAGGTTGGCTGACGTTGTGGAGGGTATTATTTACAAATGGGGAACACAGCAGTACTCTGGTACAATCCAATCATTCTTTGGGCATTGGACCTTCACATGGTATTAAATCCCAGTGTTAATGTGAAAATGTTCAATCACACAACTCTGGTCCCCCACAGAGGCACCAGATTTAAGGTACCATTCATGTGATCTGTCTGTATTTTTGTATGTATGACAAAAAGGCAACGCTGGACTTAATATGTTTCCCATTCAACACAGTGGACAACCTGACTAACTAATTAAATTGTATTAATTTGAATTATTTGCACTTGAACTTTTTTACCATAGAAAATAGTGCTATCAAACTGACAAATATCGCTTTTTCTTTTACTAACCCAGCAAAATCTTTCAGTTGCTCATACAGTATTGCCTCTAAATCCTTCGACTATAATTTTGTCACACAATAGTAAACAAACAAACACTCTTTGGTATAACGCCTGCCTTCTTATAAAGTGTATAAATGAGAAGACTGCATGTCTGTCATAATGTAATCCTAATAATATCTATTCAAATATGCACAAGAGAACATGTGCTCTAATATCAATGACTTCCATGGTCACTCTCATCCAGAATATTAAATAATTGTCTTTGCTGTTTGTGTGTTTTAAAAAGACAGGAAAAGAGAGAGAGAGAAAAACACAGCGGGTATTCGTGTGTTGCACTGTACTGATTTGAGTGTGTGTGTGTGTGTGTGTGTGTGTGTGTGTGTGTGTGTGTTTGTCTGTTGTTTGTGTGTGTGTGTGTGTGTGTGTGTGTGTGTGTGTGTGTGTGTGTGTGTGTGTGTGTGTGTGTGTGTGTGTGTGTGTGTGTGTGTGTGTGTGTGTGTGTGTGTGTGTGTGTGTGTGTGTGTGTGTGTGTTTGTCTGTTGTTTGTAAAGTACACAGGATTAGAAAAAGGCTTAGTGACAGTCATGATTACAGTTCCCTCAGAATTCGACCATGTGAAAGCTGGAGATAAAGCCTATCTTGCTACGGTCTGGTATCTTTGACCCAAGCAGCAATTCACACTGCTTTGGCTTCTATTGTTCAGTCAAATGTCGATGATTTTCACTAGAAACTGTCCCAGAGCAGTTTGGAACTTTACAGTTGTCTGTCTCAATTTCTTATTTAACAACAACATGGTTACTGCTGCTTTGTAACAACCCTTTTTTGTAGTTTTCTACCTCTATTTTAGTATTTTCCTCATCGGGGTTATTCATTTTAATCAATGTACTCCCTGTCGTCATGTGCTCGTTTTGGGTGCCAGTTACTGCTAACTCCCATTGTCAGTTTGAGTCCTAACCGGAAATTCACTAAACACAAACCCAAACACATGACATAGTAACTTATTAGTAACTGGATTCTGCCTATGAAAACATTGAAAAACAGTATCATTGTAATGGAGATTCTGCCTATGTTATGTGGTATGTGTCTGCATGTTTCATGTGTGCTATAGTTACTGGGGTGTGGTAACTTGCTATATACTGTATGTAATTTCACAGGTATTCAAAGCAAAGAACACTATGTGTGGCCCCCTGGACTCAAACACACAATTTTGGCACTGCAAGGGCTATGGTTTACAGCTAAACTACACAGGAATACTGTTAATTGCCAACATGTGGCCTGGTGTTTCAATCCGATCAAGTGGCTCTCAAGTTTCTACGCATGAGCTTTTTGGTGAAAGCTGTTTCTGTCTTCACTTTTCAGTGTTTTCTGCTAGAGTGGCGATGTGTGGGTGAGATGACTTGGGAACCCAAGGCAGGCAAATAAGACACAATACAAACTCTATGAGGTATTCATAACCTATATATAGTGTAACCTTTAGAAACGGTTATGTGAATAAACTCCTTAACATATTTGAGTCATAAAACCAGAAAATGGTTAGAAATCAAATACATGCTTCCACTAGTCCAGCACATTTTAACATCAATCGCCTTTTCTTATAAACTACAGCAGTAATAACTGCAGCAACAGGATTAGAAAGACTTGTGTTCGCCAAGTCGGTTTACGACAAAAAGGAATTTGTTCTGGCACATTACTGCCACACTTAATACACACCCAATGAACGAATCCGAACAATAGAATACAATAAATTACAGAAAATATGTAGCATGTAAATATGTAAGGTGGCAAACATAAATGAAAATGTCAATAATTTTATACAATGTTATGTGGTAAAGAAGCATATGTTTGTGTGTTTGTGTGTTTGTTTGTGTGGTGTGAAGTTGAAAAACATTTTGGACCCGCTCATTTGGTAGAAGTGTCATGCCATACTCTTCATCGTGTTGCAAAATAGCAAAAACAGCTTGCCATATAATATGATATATTATAGAACAGAGAGTACAGACGTTTGGTTTCTGTTGTCCTAGCTAATGAATTTAGCAACAAGTTGTCTGGCTTATTGGTGTTGATCAAATTTCACGCCAACAACAAGTCTGCTAATGAATATTTAGCAAAATGGAACTCCCACGTTCTCAGGCCCAAAGCAACTCTATATAACTAAAACACAATTAAACAGATGTCCTTAATTACAAAGTATGATGGCTGTACTAGTTTAGATTGGATAATCAGAAATGATATTAAAGATACACTGTTAATCATTTTTTGTGATTTATTAATCAGATTTTTCGAGAAGCCTGGCTTTGATTGGCTGTCATGAATACATGCCACTGTTTAGACGTGGCACAGCACATTACATTACCTCATCAACGTTGCCGTGACATGCGTCTACTAGTGAGTGAAATCTCAAGCCCGTTGCCATGTTCACAGTCCGTAGACCGTGCTAATAAACAGTAGGCTTACTTCCATGCCTAGATGAGAGCCAATCAGTTGAGGTTTGTAGATACTCGTCCATTTTATAACAAAAGGCTGTGTGGCTCTGAACGGCTACATTTAGTTTAATCATCAGTACTCCAGCTACTTGATGTGTTTGCTGTATAGGAGTTAGATGTGGCTACAGCACAGGGATCACGCAGGCTTGGCCAGATGGACCCTTATGGCTGACTAGACACTGACACGTATGTTTACCCAACCACCGTGTGCAAAATGAGAGAAATAACAGCTGGGTTAGGATGGAGGTTTGGTCAGGTCCCAACTGGTCAAGTGTTTGTTGATTAAGAGGACGTTTTGCTTTTTCCCCTCGTAGGTCTGTTTTGACAGGCCTACCCTCAATCAGAGTAAATGTTTTGCTTTTATAATAATATGCTTCTTATGTCGGCCGTTGCACTTGGTGTGTGCACTGACCAAGCAGCAGCTGTGCATTCATGTTCGAGTGCCACTGAGGCGAGGTCCTGTTGAAAAATATGTATCCAGGTGTCAGCTAATCTCTTTTTCGGATATTACAGCATGTTTTGAATGTTATGTATGCATGAAAATGTTGGAATGATTGGCAAGAGACCAGGGCTTTTATTAAATCTCAGCGTGCACATCTGGTGTGTCCAGGTCAGCGGGCGATCAGCCAAGCCCACAGACTGACCAGGCCCACAGACTGACCAAGCCCACAGACTGACCAGGCCCACAGACCGACCAGGCCCACAGACAGACTGACCAGGCAGTCCCACAGACTGACCAGGCAGGCCCACAGATTGACTGACCAGGCAGGCCCACAGATTGACTGACCAGGCAGGCCCACAGATTGACTGACCAGGCAGGCCCACAGACTGACTGACCAGGCCCACAGACTGACTGACCAGGCCCACAGACTGACTGACCAGGCTCACAGACAGACTGACCAGGCCCACAGACTGACTGACCAGGCCCACAGACTGACTGACCAGGCCCACAGACTGACTGACCAAGCCCACAGACTGACTGACCAGGCCCACAGACAGACTGACCAGGCCCACAGACAGACTGACCAGGCCCACAGACTGACCAGGCAGGCCCACAGACCGACCAGGCAGGCCCACAGACCGACCAGGCAGGCCCACAGACAGACCAGGCCCACAGACTGACCAGGCCCACAGACTGACCAGGCCCACAGACTGACCAGGCCCACAGACAGACTGACCAGGCCCACAGACTGACCAGGCCCACAGACTGACTGACCAGGCCCACAGACTGACTGACCAGGCCCACAGACTGACCAGGCCCACAGACTGACCAGGCCCACAGACTGACCAGGCCCACTGCTGTGGCGCAGATACTTTATGGCAGCAGGAGCTTGGTAGAGGGAGGGGTGTGTGTGCTCCTGCTGCAGTCCGGCTCCAGCAGCATAGAGACAGGATAGGGCGGGTGAGGGGGAGTGAGAGGAGGTGGTAGGAACTGCTGCTGGCACATCAACATTTGAACAAAACGTTCGCATGGGGAACAACTTACGCAGTGACAAAGGAAACGATTCGGGAGATGAGCAACATTTTAACAGGTGACCTCCCGGAGTGCTTGTTGGTATAGCGTGACGTCATCCGATGTGACAGCTATAGGCACTATACGGTTCCACCCCATCCCGAGTGCGCGACCGGATTGGTCCTCGCTGTTCTCTAATTGCGGATCAGTATGCGCACGCTGGTTTTACGCGCTGGTTTTACACGACGAACCGAGCCGCACTCCTGGACGGGGGTCGTTAATCACCACATCCGACCAGTGCGAAAGTTGGATCCGGGTGCGTTTGTTCATCCACACTGGGACCATAACCGAGGACCATAACTGAGGATATGTTTACCGAATGAGCAGCGAGACGATCTGGTAGAAACATGGAGTGGAACCATGTTGAGGCTGTACAGGAATTTACAGTTGAAGGACAATGCAGCAAAATTAAAGTGCGCTCATGCAGAATTACCTGGGATGCTCAGCAGGTATTTAAACATATTTAACTTATTATTTAGTATTTATTATTGGTTATGGATATTTTATGATGTGTCATTCCTTAAAGTTTCTTGGGACAGACATCATTGTGTCGGCTTGTTTTTTTTTTGCACCTGTTTACTGTTTTAATGTAATTTTTAATTGTATGAGATGACAAAAAACGAATATACTTTAACGAAGTCATGGGGCATTGCTAAACAGCTATTTAGAGAATAGAGATATGCCAAATCCCAAATTGAAATGTTTGAATATCCTCCTATTTTGTCCTATTTTTTTAACTTAACATGCAATGCAATAATATCTCAAATCGAGCTTAGTTGAGCTTGTATATAAATATTATGAACCTTCTGACAGTTCCAATTTATATTGCATTACATTTAAGTGTTTTAAGCATGATATATATAATAGGTATAATTAGGAACTCCATCTGTGTGGGTTGTGATTTAAAGGCTCTATGGGCTGTGTGGCTCTATGGGCTTGTCCATCTGTGTGACTCTATGGGCTTGTCCATCTGTGTGGCTCTGTGGGCTTGTCCATCTGTGTGACTCTATGGGCTTGTCCATCTGTGTGACTCTATGGGCTTGTCCATCTGTGTGGCTCTATGGGCTTGTCCATCTGTGTGGCTCTATGGACTTGTCCATCTGTGTGACTCTATGGGCTTGTCCATCTGTGTGACTCTATGGGCTTGTCCATCTGTGTGGCTCTATGGGCTTGTCCATCTGTGTGGCTCTATGGACTTGTCCATCTGTGTGACTCTATGGGCTTGTCCATCTGTGTGGGTCTGTGGGCTTGTCCATCTGTGTAACTCTATGGGCTTGTCCATCTGTGTGGCTCTATGGGCTTGTCCATCTGTGTGACTCTATGGGCTTGTCCATCTGTGTGGGTCTGTGGGCTTGTCCATCTGTGTGACTCTGTGGGCTTGTCCATCTGTGTGACTCTATGGGCTTGGCCATCTGTGTGGCTCTATGGGCTTGTCCATTTGTGTGGCTCTATGGGCTTGTCCATCTGTGTGGCTCTATGGGCTTGTCCATCTGTGTGGCTCTATGGGCTTGTCCATCTGTGTGGCTCTATGGACTTGTCCATCTGTGTGGCTCTATGGGCTTGTCCATCTGTGTGACTCTATGGGCTTGTCCATCTGTGTGACTCTATGCGCTTGTCCATCTGTGTGGGTCTGTGGGCTTGTCCATCTGTGTGACTCTGTGGGCTTGGCCATCTGTGTGGCTCTATGGGCTTGTCCATTTGTGTGGCTCTATGGGCTTGTCCATCTGTGTGGCTCTATGGGCTTGTCCATCTGTGTGGCTCTATGGGCTTGTCCATCTGTGTGGCTCTATGGACTTGTCCATCTGTGTGGCTCTATGGGCTTGTCCATCTGTGTGACTCTATGGGCTTGTCCATTTGTGTGGCTCTATGGGCTTGTCCATCTGTGTGGCTCTATGGGCTTGTCCATCTGTGTGGCTCTATGGACTTGTCCATCTGTGTGGCTCTATGGGCTTGTCCATC
Organism: Dallia pectoralis; assembly: GCA_029465975.1. NCBI lineage: Eukaryota > Metazoa > Chordata > Actinopteri > Esociformes > Umbridae > Dallia > Dallia pectoralis. The sequence continues at coordinate 6,779,139 of CM055754.1, forward strand.
TGTGTGACTCTATGGGCTTGTCCATTTGTGTGGCTCTATGGGCTTGTCCATCTGTGTGGCTCTATGGGCTTGTCCATCTGTGTGGCTCTATGGGCTTGTCCATCTGTGTGACTCTATGGGCTTGTCCATCTGTGTGGCTCTATGTGCTTGTCCATCTGTGTGGGTTGGAAGCTTCAGTCAGATTTCCTAACATCAGCAGTTACTTTATGTCACGATTTGATGTGAAGAGAATGCACTGTTACTGTTTTTGACCATTTCCCTTACCTTGTGCTCAAACTGACTTGCCAACTTGCTTTTTAACTGACATTGACAGACTAGATATGACTAACAACAAGATACCCAGTGCAGCAGTACTGGGACTCCCATCAAAATGTATTATCAGTGTGAAGCAACTCTACAGCTTTATTAACATGCAAGTATCTTGCTTCTGTATTTCTAAACCCAATTTTGACTATCTTAATGTTTTGCCCCCGTTCCTTAAGAATGACAGACAATCTGCCCATAGCTCATGATAATGGATTCCACTCAACCATCATGTCTGTGGTTTTCCTCATTCTATTGGTCTAGCTAGCATATGGCTATGCTCTCTGCTGTCTGCTACCCAATAGCTCTCTGTTATGGTGACTTTATATGTTGCATATTTTAAACCCATCAGCGTGAGAGGATGTCATGTTTTCCAGGAAGTATTGATGTGACAGGCATCACTTTATGTGCTCACTGACTGATGGATATCTAAATGGGCCACTTTAAGGTTGTTGTCTCAAACACGCACACACACAAACACACGCACAAACACACGCACAAACACACGCACAAACACACGCACAAACACACGCACAAACACACGCACAAACACACGCACAAACACACGCACAAACAAACACACGCACAAACACACGCACAAACACACGCACAAACACACGCACAAACACACACACAAACACACAGGAATGTATTAATTTTTCCTTGTAACTCCTGTTATTCAAAGGCGTGCAGAAATCCCTTCCTGTTTTCACTAGATCACAGAGCCCGAGTGTTAAAGACTTGCTAAAAGTCCCTGCCTTATATTTCCTTTT